>JAEQBH010009435.1:0-88477 GCA_016808115.1 Tetrastigma voinierianum | reverse complement strand
TTTGAAATAAAAATGGGAGCACGGACTATTCAGTTGTAAAAGACCACGTCTGGAACAGAATCAGCCATTGCGTTGGGTTGGATTGCCCTCAGCGTACCAATGTAACCATGATCGTAAACCCTTTGGAGCCTTCTATTTGCTGTACTGGTGAACATTGGAGACTGAGCATTGACATTTTGTCATTTGGAAAAGAGTGGGTAGCTCACTTTTAGGTCGAAGGGCTGGGCACCACTACAAACTACCTTTTCAGATCAATCATCAGTTGGAGATCTGACGGTGTAATCAATGGTACAGTTAATGGTCGCTGTATATCATGTAATGTGCCAGATTACTCCTTTTCACGTACCATGATCATGACCTAAGTTTTGACCGGGAAAAAAAATCTAAAATCGTGAATGATATCTAACACCAGTGCATTACGGAATACCTACAAGCGGTGTGCTTTGCCAAAATAGGTTTAATTTGAAGGCTGTTTTGAAATATTCTCTTTGCTTACTTGCTTGCTCTTGAAATATGGTTTCATTGAAACCATTTGGCACTTTATGTAAGCGAAACAACAGTTTGTATCAGTTCAAACCCATTTCATTTTTGCTTTAAATATGGTTTGATAATTCAAAACCATTGCATGCTAAATCTCAATGCTTGCTTTAAAGCATATTTAAGAATTCAAAACCATTGTTTGCTTTAAACTATGGTTTGGACAAGTTCATTCATTGGCGACTTAAAGTATGGTTGAATAAATCAAAACCATTGCCTTGGCTCATTAAAACTCAAACATGGTTCTGATCAGGCTCATTTGAATAAGGTGTAGGCGAACATAATAATAATACACTAGTCTTGAAGAAAATACAGTTTAGAACACTCACGCGCTTTTGCTTACTAAACTTGAGCTGATTCCACTGGTGCCCGCCACTGCTTTGCCTCAAAGCGAATAGGAGTTGAACATAATTTTAATAAGCCTGCATTATGAAAATAGCTTAGTACTTCATGAACTTGTTCCCTCTATGGAATATCGCCTCGAAGCTGAGGTGAGTCAGCTACGTTTTTCGTGGGGTTCCAAATCTTATTTGAACCTCTCATGATGTTTAAGCCAGGTTTTCTATCTGTCAGTTGTGTGAATTTTGTGGCCCACAAAAAGCAGGTGGATTTGACTGCAGTCAGCCCGGAATGCTGATGAATCTTCGGGTAACCAGACATTTTGCTAAAAATCAGGCAGTTCTCTTATTTTCAGGGCTCTACCTGAGCATCACCTGTCAACATCAATCCCATAATCATTATATGAATAAAAACGACCTCTTAGGCACATTAATAATATACATTAAATATATACCAACTATCTACCATAGTTACAAGGTTAATAAATTACTCTATACAACATATATCAAACTATAGGTTTAATACATGTTTAAATCAGTAAGCTGTGAAACTTTTATGACCACATAAACTCTAAGGGTGGAGCGTGCTCATAATCATCCACATGGCATAAAGATAGTATCCATAGACGGGGTGAGCTAAATACCGATAGTGAATCTACCCTGGTGGAGCTCTCTCTTTTCAATGCCGCGTCTCAAAAATAAACCCACATTCAAGTGATACATGATCCTACTTGGATGTCTAAAGCGGGAGCTAATCTCACTGTCAGGTCCTCCGACTCCCTCAAGCTTACCTAAGACCACGTACTTAGGGGCCTTGGTTTGTTTTTGGACGACATGGAATATATGTACTCCTTATCAAATTGAATGGCTCAAGCGATTGATGTTACTTTTAGTGAGACTCCCTCATGGTGTATATCAATGGGTGGGCTGACTCATTGATTAGTCTTCCCCATGGACTACTTGAGTCATTATTGTATATTTTTAGACAACCCTCAGACATTTCTCTCAGACCTTACCTGTATCAGCACCTATACATTCTAGTTTTGATTTTTATAGATAAGTGCCAATTCCATTCAGTTCAATAACACATGCAAATATAATAACAATGCATATATTTCACATAATTTAAATCACTAAACATGTCATGTAATTTCACCATCAATCACATTCAGAGCTAGCTCAGTGGGCTAATGATCAAACATGAAACAATTCGATTTTGGTACTCAGATGGCTACATTATTTCATACAAAAATTATTTTGTGAACTTTTATTCTCAGAATGATGAGCCCTGGATTACTAAACCTAATGTGGGTTCCACTTTGTGGGCCCAGTCTCAAACTATTTACCATTTCTCTTTGGCTTTATTTAATACGCCATTCAACGCCATCACCCGATAGTCGTGGCGTGAAATCATCTCAATGACTCGATAATTAGGATTTGAGTTTTGGGCAGATCAACGCTAACGGACGTCAAAGGCCTCGACAACGAACATTTAACAAACACTTGTAATAAAGTGTAGGCAAGTAGGGAGACCCACCTCACCGGAGTTTGTCAGGCGAAATCTGGAGAAGTAAATTGTTGCCATGAGAGACCTCTCGTGAAGCGGCTTCCACTTCTTAATAAACAGTGAACAGTCGGATCTGATACAGAGAAAGGAGGTCCTTCTCTTCAAATCTCTCAAGTTTACTGGAGTTTCTTTTAGTGGCTACTGCACTCCCACACGTTTTTGCTCTTTGTATTTCTGAAAAACAAGAGGATGACACTATTTAGTTTAATCTATATCATTTAAATTTAAAAAAATGACCTTTATGTCTTCTTGATTTGACTTTTCAGCTCTCCAGTATCATTTATCATTTCTCCATTTATACCAATGTGAGCACATGTTATATCATGACTTTGATACGCATTCAAATCGTTCATTTTTGAAAGCTGATACCTCGAAAAAAAAGCGATTATAATTCCTTCTTGGAATTATTGGAAATTTAAACGATACTATTAGATTTCACGAGGCAGTTCAATTGTAAATCAGTTTTGATCATCGGGGATCTATAGAATAAATTCAGATTATAGCAGAAATTAAAATTTGTGCTTAGAAATTACGATTTTGCATTTCAGAAGATGATTTATGAGTCTTACATTGACTGAGCTATACAAAATACACAGTGGGCATTTAGACCTTCTTGAAGGCCGTCAGTGCCACGCTCTGATTGAAGTGCACAGTGATTACATTCTAATTAGGAGTCTAAGTCGCTAGGATGCAGTCTTGTTTGGGTGGCCTCGATCGGCGATCTGGGGTGCCGCTCTGTTGATCTTGATACAGCAGGAATTGCCCCAGGTGCTTCTTTTGCCACTTGGTACCAAATTCTCTTACGCACAACTTCTCAATTCCATAATACCTCAAAAATCCTTGTGGAAATCATCCCAAAACCATCCATATATTACCGCATGGTGGGAGAAGGAAGGTTTGCAGGACATATCTAGGCTTCTGGCGGGTGAAAGATTCAGGAATATTCATGTTAAACACGAGGTCCTGGTCCCATATAAGCCGCCTCATTACACAAATGGGTTCTTGTGACTCACACAGTTTGGGGTTTATATAACCTCCACTCAAATCCAGGTTTGGTGATCTCTTCATAAACTGAAAAGAAAGGAACAAATCTCAGGCAAATCTATGATCCAAAAAAATATTGTGTTTCAAGACGAAAACTATACCTTGGTTTTGATTAACTGCCTCCTTCTCCTTCTTCTTCCATATTACCCTTTGTTTCTTCCTTCTTACTCCTCTCCTCGTTTTTATTGAAAATGCATGAATAAATGAATTTATTTATCTACCTCCTTTTATAGTCTGTATTTACCTTATTTTACCAATTCAAGTCCTCCAATACTTTAATATTATAAATAACATTAAATTTTATTTTTTGGCATCCCTGCTGAAATTGTGACTTTCATATCATTTGCAGATTACAACTGCCCTTGTTTGTGACTAGGGTTCATAATTTATGTTTCATTCTTAACAACAACTCCACAAAGTGCCCACAGGAGACTTGGTACTGCTTATCGCCCTATAGATTACATGTACATTCAGCTCTTCTCAGTCTGGGGCGTTCCTGAAACTACCCCCTAGGTTCCATTGGGTAGTTATTTCTTCCTCTTTGGATATCTTCGAAATTTTATGTCTTTCTGCAGTCTTGCTTTCATTTACCTCATCTTTGATACTCGATAGACCTGGTGGTGATTGTAGCTAATGGACCTTTGATACATAAATTTGTTACTGGTTTTTGTATCTTTTGGGTGAGTCCTCTTTCTTTCTAGGAAAAGTAAGCAACAATCCGTTGTTTCTCTATCTTGATCGAAGAGATGTTGATATTATGACGTCTACTACGAAGAAGTTGTTTAGTTTGCGTTTGTTATATGAGTATGTAGGTGTTTCTTAACTCTTAAAACTCACTTGCTCTATGTGTTGTGACAACAAGAATTTTCATAAGAAGATGTTCACAACAGTTTCCATGACAAATAAACTGCGTTGAAATTGATTTGCCACCTTACCGATCATCATTTCAATTTATGAGCACTATCACTTCTTATTTGGTTTCTTAACCGTTGTGACTTGGAGTTTCTTTTAAAGTCGCATTCATCCTGTGGTAGTTTGGATTCATTTTTCTTGCTTGCTCTGAGATTTGTTTCTTATTTTGAGTTAAACACAAATAAGGCTTGTGCACAATATAAAGCCTTTGTTTATAATTTTAATTGAACTATTGAGATGGACTTTCTTTTTCTGTATTTAATTTGGGTTCTAATTTTGGCATGGCCCAGCCTGATAAATTTTCCTCTCTTGTTACGTAATCAAATTACGTGAATTCAATTTAGTGAAATTTTCAAACCACTTCCTCCATCAAACTAACTTGCAATTTAAAGTAATTTCCTCCACACTTTGTTTGGTAACCAAGAAAATTCCCAGTGTGATTGTTGGGGAATTTTCAAACCACTTCCTTCTTCAATAACATGATAAGGTGTATGAATTATTGATGTAAAGGACAACTCTGTTAACGGCATTGTGTCTATATCACAAAATAACTTGCCTCAAAATGTTTGGTGACAGTATAATAATATTTCTAAGATCAACCTTTATGTTAAATAATAATCAATATTCTAAATCCAGCCCTTTATGTTTTTTTTGAATGTAATTCTTTGGACCAAAATGTCATTTATTATTTTATATATTTTTATATAAAATATTTTTTTTTTTTTTAAAAGTACATTTATCTGTTTTTGCATTAATATATATCAACAGAAAGAAAAAATTGTTTACAAAGAATAATAGGAAAATATTTTTTTATCAAGCGATCATCTAAAATTTGATAAGTTATCTTTGTGATGAAATTTCTGTAAGGAATTTTTATTATTTTTCTTTCAGCCATTTGCTTATTCAGAGTTTTCTTACACTACTGTCTGTTAGTACAGTAGTGTTGACTCTTATAGTGAAAAGAGTTGTGGTTTTTGTATAAATAAAGAGAGGATCTCTTGCAAGCTTTTCTTTTTCCTCCTTATTCCTTCTTTTATTGATCATATTCTCATCATTCATCACCTTGTAAGTTTTTACTTTCACCACACCTTGAAGCTATTTTATATATTATTCATTCTAGGAAAAAAATTTAATTAATGACACGCTTCTTCACGTCATTTGAGATTAGTTCTAATGACAACTTTCCTAAAATTAATGTGATACAAGCCAACCAATTCATATATGTTTAGATTAAAAAAATGATCCCAGCAACTAAACATCAGTGTTGAGAATCAAACTATGACCCACTTTCATTGAAAGTGTCATTCTCTATAATATAAAAACATCATTATGTCCTGGTATAATATCATAACTATGTTTTATATGAGCTCATTGGTATGTACTTTTGTTTTAGAACCATGACCTCATTATAGGTGTCAATAATAATACTCACGTTTAAAATCTTATTTTGTTTATTTTATTAGTTTATAAGTCAATTAATACTCAATTGTTGAAGAAGTGTAGCATAAGATCAAATATAAATAAGAAAGAAGAAGAACATATCTTGATCAGTTTGGATAAAGGAAAAAAAAAGCTTATTATATATACAGTTGATCAAGTGCATTTCTTTATATCACGTGGAGGTTTCCTTAATCTGTAGGTGGGACTAAGTATATAATTGGTGCAGACTGGTAGTGGGATCATTATCATTTAGGAAGAAGATTTAAACCATGGAAATCCACCCTTGAATGCACTGTTTTTGTTTCCAGTATTATGGAGTAAAATTGGATTCGTGAGATAATTACCGTTTATTAACTAGATGGAAGTTTGATGGTTTGTAAATAAATCATTCTCGTAGACTGATTACGCACATTAGACATATTTAGTTACAAGACAATTTATGATAAGTGACATCACAAAATAGTGAAATAGTTGAATTACCAGTTTTGACCTTGGGTTGAAGAAGCCAAATGGAAATATTTTTACAAAGAAAACTTTCATTTAGCCGATTAAGATGATTGGCCTGGACTCAGAACAAGATAATTGCCTTATTAGAAAGATTGCTTGATAATACCGTTGGATGAAGTGATGGTGATCGTTAGTGAAAAGATATCGATGTAAAACGAATGTTGACACAATATTATAACATTCTTAAATAATTATGAGAAAATAAACAATGGATTGTGACCATGATGGAAATATAAACATATCTTGGTTGCTTTCTATTGGAAATGATGAGCATAGGCTGACGATTGGAGGACGTCTAGGCGGGAGTGCATGCGATGAGCTGTTCGAGTGACAGTGAATGGAGTGTCATGTAACTGTTGATTAAGAAAACCATGCTGGTTCAGTTCTATCAAGGCAAAAATTTTCAACTTGCCTTCATTCTTTGGAAAAACCAGTTAAATGGATATTATTGATGGAAGGACGAGGTTGATTAAGACTAGTTAATACATAATGGGAGTGTTTTTAACATTAAGGAAAGAACAGATAACTAAATGATACAAATGGTTTTCATTTTGAAAGATTTGTCATTAGTTCTATTTGCACTTCATCAAATCCAGAGAGGAAAAAAACATGAGTGGATGAATTATTCTTTGTTTTGCATCAAATAATGGGCAGAATAAATTCAGTCAGTAATTGCATTGTTTGTGGGTTCTTCTTTAGCGATTATGACAGTTAGTGCAGCCAAAAATTAGAATTTCATTCACATTGTAGCCGAGAAAGTTGTTTATCAGTTGGGTCTGCCTAGTGGCACCAAGTCTGATTGGCATTGTTTAACCTCATTCATATAAGACTGCTACGTCATTCATTAATAGCAATTAATTGGATGGGTTAAACTCTTCTGTTTAGCCTGTTTTTCAAATATAACGGAATAAAAGTCTACAACAATGTAAAATTAGTGGGTTTTCTTGGATTTATGTTTTAAGTTTGAAAGAAGAATAGTAGCCATGAAAGAAGTGAATAAGGCGACTAATGAGCAGTGGTGCGGAAAGATAAATATCGCGACATCATCGGAGAGGAAGTCATCTTTGGATTACTGCAAATGCTTGCGTATCATTAATATGGTTAAGAATAGAATGGATAAAGTTCTCAGTGTGTGAACATATTAAGTATAAGGCTGTGGTATGTTCAGACTATAAACACCGAAATCGACGTATGAGTGACGTCATGAGTGTGTGGGGCACGCCCAGTGGGTAGTGTCGTTGGCCCGCGCGGGCGTCGTGGTGATGATGTTCAGAGCGTTGATTTGATCTAAAACATCTAATGCGCGATTGGTCGGTTGATCCGGGCATATCAAGTGCCAGGTGGTGGGATATTAACCCAATGTCGCGACCATCAACAAATAAATCTCGTGGCGTCAGGCGTGATGACCGGACGCCGAAGTATCGAGGTGTTGTCATCGCTGTCGAAACCGGCGCTGGAGACGCGGGATCGGTGTGCGACGTCGTCAGTGGTCAAGGTTGGGTGTTTGAAACTAATCGTGCGACACAATTCGGTTCATGATATCGCGACATCGTGCGGAAATCGATCATTTGTGGTGCGATGTCGCGGCGCCAAACGAACCGCCAGATCCAGGGTCGCGATGTTGTGTCGACCGCTACTAAGCTCACGATATAGCGATTTCCAATGTCTGATGATCTTGGGCATTGCCTCATTCAGCTCTTCTGGACGGATTTTCGGGATTTTCGATCGATCAGTCTTACCTCGTTTTGGGACCTCAGACGTCCTATCAATGAAACTCCTAGGAACATTGTAGCTTTGGCATCTTTTACAAGTATGGTTTTCAGACTTTTGGAAGGCTGAAGTCTCATTCTCTCTCTTTTTCTTTTATTTATTTATTTTCAGTTTGGTTTTTGGATTCAGTTTTCTTATGATTACAGTGATGCATTCAGGGGATTAAGTTGGATGGATGATTAAACTCTAATTCTTATCTGAACTAATGGAGATCTATAGATTTTCTGAATTAATTTTTTTCTTCGTTTAGTTCTAGTCACGATAGATTGTTTGTCAGACTAATCATTTATGTCATTTGATCAGTTCCAGAAGAAGCCAAATACTTGAGGAAGAATCACAGTTCATTTAGGGATTAATTAAGGTTGTGTGCTAGTATGTTGTTTTGGGCGGCGAAAGTGGAAGGGTGATTAACACGTGTACTCCCATTCTGGGTGCCTGGAAAGGCATATCATTGCTGCTGGTTCAGAATCTGCTTTGGGTACAGCCACGGGGATTATGGGGACTCGGAGGAAGACCCAGTCGCCAGGGTGAGTCACACTTCATTATTATTTGGAACCTCTAACGTCGCTCTTTGGATCATCCAAATTTTATCTTTGTTCTGTCACTTCAGTGATGATCTATCCTCGACTTCAAGTTCCTCACGTTGGCGGGTGTGTTCAGAGGCATGATCCACTGTGGTCAGGTTTAATTCGATAGTTTGCCTCAATTGGGAGACTCAGTCCAGCCTTGTGATGGCTGGATTCCTAATCTGGGGGAAGTCTTTGTCATTATTGCATTTGAGGTACTAAATTATTTTTGGGCTTGCATTATCTGCTGTTACAGACAAATGTTCAGGTCCCTGAAGATCATTAGTGATAATAGAAGGAGAAAAGCAGATGGAATCTTCGGGATCAATTCACAAGGTAACTCATTAGGCCAGAATTTAGTCAGAATTACTGGGAGATGGTCTATTTGGAGGTGGAATGTTGAGTTAATGTAGCGCCGGGGCAGGGTGGTTGGCGATCTCAAGTGTTTCTGCATTGGAATCAGTGTCGACAAACTAAGGTGTCTCAAATGCACAAATGAGGCGCCTTTCTGTTGGGATAAACCTGTCATGCTGATGACCATAATGGGAGTTTTGCCATGCCTTTGCCAATCTCAAACCCATGCTCATTTTAATGGTTTAGGTTTACTTCCTCTTATACAAACATGTTTCAAATACATATAATGAAGCTGTTGGAGAACTTTTCTTCTCGCGGACTCAGTTTGGCGCAATCTTTATTAGAATCTTCGCTGCAGGAGGTCCCACATTGAGGTGAGCAATGCCACAGTGAGTTGGATTCTCCCTCAGACTCACCTCCCACCTAAAATCACTGTTGACATCAAACATCACTCCATACGGTTTACCAATTATTTGGACAGTTTATAGTTATATCTGCATTAGAATGTACCATGCCCCTTTAGGTGCTCATTGAACCCTCACACTTTAGTGCTATACCCAAGTGAATTATCCTTAGACATCATTGACACCATCTATCTGTGAGCCATACTGTCGACTCACTGCCACCATTACTGGTTTCAGTGGTGACCAGATCAATATCACTAACTCAGGTCTAAATTATTAAAATAACTAATGATGTTTTTATTTTGAATAACTCAAAATTTAGAAACCATATAGTTATCTACCTCAAATAGTCTTTCAGGATATATGAGTCCTCTAAAACCTTTCTGAATTGCACGGATGATGAATCATGCGAGATTCAGACTTTCACAGGGATTAACAACCATGCCTTATTGTGTTAAATTATTGTACTATCTTTGAACCGGTCTTTGTTGGGCGTAGTCCTGAACTAAACTAAAACCCCATTCACAAGAACAGTGACAACCATCATGCCACCTTAAGATGACCGATGTTGAGTGCGTAAGCGATGATGCGACTCGCTATGTCAATTTGATGGTTCATACTGATCTATATTCTAACTCAGATTCCATTTCTCTCATCCATTCAATTTGCGCGTGCATATCATTTACACCGTCGCCTGTCAGGTACAAACTAATAACAACCCCAGTGACGTTCGCTGGACGATTTTGGAGTCTGACCAATGATCTGGGGACTATTTTTATGTTCAGTACGTTTTGTCAAGTGAGACCATATCGGCATCGGTTTATTCTTTGGAGCGAAATCCATGACCATTCGGCCTCTGCTTTAAAACCAATTTTCATGGCACCAGACAAAGAATATAGAACGGGAAGATCCACCCTCCCGATTTGCGAACCATAATCATTCGTGCCACGCCCAGTGGTGAGGATCATGCCTCTTGTCCAACGGGATTAGGCAGAACGATAATTGGAAAATCTAGAAGGATGGACTCTCTATGGCATCTCTGCTTCTTTCCTCTCTTACTTACCAGTACCACCATTCAGTTTAGGTGAGGTTTAGTTGAGAGAAGATTGTCTTTCTCTCTTCCATATGAACTTCTGGTGACTCTGCGGTTCATACGCCTCCAACAATATACAAACTGGTTCCATTCTTTCCACAGGTGCATTTATCTCCTATGACCCACCGCCCGACTCAATGGTTGTTAGCTTCCACTTGAGCCACGTGTCTCATCTGACTAACTCAGAAAATCATGAGTGTCACTATTAGGTCACATGAGAAAAAACGTCGGTCAGTTATCATGGATCAGTAGGAATTGACCCATTAAATGCTACATTTCTATGGGACAGTTTCATTTGTGAAGTTGGTTTTGATATCAGGATCAGAAAAATTTAGGGTTTACTGACCAAGAATGCAGATTTTACTCTTACTGGAAAATTGAAGAGTTTCTAGGGTTTTGTTAATTCATCTGCTCTTTGGATCACTCACGGACCATCGCTGTTATCCTTCTGAGTGATGGTCTAACCTGGAAGCTTCGGGATACCGCTGCTACGAAGTGGCGGCGGGGTGTGTTGCCGAAGCATAACAGTCCATGTGAATCTAGCAGTTTAAACCGGATGGTTTCGCCTCAATTTGGAGAGACTAATCTCAACCATGATTTGATCAGTTCAAAAATCAAGTTCTTGTCTAGTGGGCAGCTGGAATGCAATTATTTTGGAAGGGCTTACATTATCTTGTCTATAGAATGAATAATTTCAGTTCTAAGTAATTGTTTCTTGAAGTCTTGGGGAAGGAAAATAGTGAGGATCTTGGAAGGATCAATTCCTATCTGTGACTGTTTGGACCATTACCTCTCTCAGAGGAGATGAAATTATTAAACTATTTAGAGAATTGGATAACTATGTTGTTGAGGAGAAATATTTGCTTCTATAATTTTTCTGCAGGATAATTCAAAAATGTTCATATCATTACTTATATTTATTTGAAACTGCAAAGTGATTATATTTAACTTTCGGTGTGACTTGCACAGATCGATCGAACTCCCTAGATTATCTTATTTTAAAAATTTTTATTTCTGTACCAGTTCATTTACTTTAGAAGTTTAAATCTATCATGGAACATGGGTTCAAATATTTAATCAGTACTGGAACAGTGGGGAACAGTTGATCTTCTGATTTTCAAGAATGAAATCTATTGGAAGCTAATGGACAGTAAAAACTTTTCTTCCTTGCTGTAATATTTTATTGCTGGTGATTGGGTAAACTAAGTTTAAAATTTAAGTTGTTTACTTTTTAACCAAAGAAGAGATTATATATTAACAGTTCCGATCAAGTTTTGGCTGGCTTGCTAAGGATTGGAATAATGCACTGGTGATGTTAAAGTCCTTCGGTTTTGGTTTATGTTAGTGATTCGAAACAGTTTGCTGGTGTCTCGTTGCCACGTGGATTGAGAATGATTAAGGTTAAGAATCAAATATTCTTATACAAAGTAGAGTTACTTCCGTTTGAGCATTTTACTGTCTTTTCTTCAGTGAAAATTTCGAAATAGTTTCGCTCTTGTTGGCGAACTGGCTGTTGGTCTTTGAAACATAACAATATCTTATAACATCTATTCAGATCTCATTTGATCTCAATTGTTCCATTTTGGAATTTATCCACCTGCCAGAGAACAAGTGAAGCTGCTGTCTTATCTAGTTAGGATAATAAAAAACGTAAAGGTAGAGTTCTTTGAAACAAAATGGCTGTGAGATCAGGAAGAGCCCATTCGACATGTACCAATAAGCGTGACAGAAAGGCCTCAAGGAACGAAAAGGACACTGGATTTTGGGGAGGTGATCAATCACTCAGTAAATTTTCGGTTAACTAGAGCCTTTACCATTCAGGAAAATAACTTTGCAGGTGACACCGCTATAATCTTCATGATGTAAGCGAAGTAATTCACGGGCATCGATGAAGGATCGATGACACGGAAGAATTTAAGGGATGGAAAACACTATAAGCTGAATGGGTTTATCATTGTTATCAAGTGGGTTAATCCATCTGTAGAGGATGCGACAGTTGGTTGAGTGAATGCCATAGGTGGGTTATATGTTTGAAGATTCGGTTTGAAGAGCTTTCGAGGACTTCTTTGTTCAGAAGAAATTATAGCGCTGCCGAAGGAGAAAAAAAGAACTCTAAATGCTTGGAAGTACAAAGAAACATATTAAAGAATGTCCAATACATGGGGTGGTCAAATCACCTAAATGGACATTTTACCACTCATCTGTTGAATTGCTTTTTCAAGGAATCATAGTCAGACCTTTTTGGCGGGCATTAAAAGAAAAAGTATTAAAGGCCAAATCAACTACATTGAAGATTTGTAAACACTTCATGAAACTCTGAATTAGGACTTGGGGAATGGCATTATATTGAAAGGAATTGTCTGAGGTTGGAACCTTGAGTAGTACAATTAAGCCAAGGTGGATGTTTCAATAGGTACAGATAGACACTCGAGAATCTTTGTTGGGAAAGAATCTAATGGGAATGAAGAGAAAGGAGGGGCGATGCAGTGGTGGGGACACTCTCTTAGGGGTCCTTAATAGTGGCTCGGTTTGTAGGTGGGCTCATCAAGGTTTAGTTTCAAACCGACAGACTACTTTAGAGCTCATGCACTTTGCATTGAGAGAAACCATGAATTTTCTATCATTTGGAATTGAGCAAGGTCCACCAGGCGAGGCAGAACTATTGCGCCATTGTACTCCTAAGTTTCAGTAGAAAGTGCCAGAAAAACGAAATGAGAACCCGGAGTTAATAAGGTCGTCTTTAAAGACAATCATTTGAGCTTTCGGAAAACAAAAGACTTTAAACATTCATAGAACAGATTTATTGTTTGTGGCCCGGCAATTTCTGAAACTTAATGTGTTTGAGGCTATTTTAAATGCATCTCTAAAATGCTAGACTAAATAAAGCGATTGCCACTATCCATTTCAAAATGAATTCAAGAGGTTCCTTGAAATGACAAAACAAAAAAATCTGATTATGTAGAGTTTCCCTTAAGTGAATGGAAACTTTTGGTTAAGAAGATGAAGAAGATAAATAGTTGAGGAGAAAGGAAGTTGGAAGATAGCGAGCGAAACAGTTGAATTGGGTTGGAAGAAGAAGAAAATCTGTTGATGCAGATTTATTTGAAATCAGGATGAATGCACAAGTGCCGCTGTTCGGGGAGGCCATTCCTTGCCACCGACGTAACCGGTGGATGTAAAAGGGAAATGAGGCCTCTGGTGGAAGGAAGAATGCCTCGACATGAGATCAAGCTTGAAACAAAGTTTGACAATCTTGAATGTAGATTTAGCAGGAATAGTTCCCCAGTAGTCCCTGACCCAGTCTCTATAGTTATGGGTTATAGATTTAAATGGAATGAGATGACCAGTTTTCAGAGCTCCTTGTTGTTTGAATATAAGGATTCCGATTTTGAAATTAAAGAAAATAAGTAACTTAGATGTAGAAAAGAGTCAAGTAGGGTGAGAAGGAATGAGAGTGGAAAAAGGTTCCACAAAGGGTTTAATTCTCAAGGAATTACCTAAACATCTGAAATATAAGCCTATGAGACTGGAAAGAGGCACAAACACATAAATCATAACATTAAACCAATGATAGAAAGAGCATAATGGATTAAATTCAGAAAATGTAAAGAGAATATAAACAATTATAGTTGAAGACTTGAGGATTAGGTCAGCCCCAGTTTATGTCATAAGAATGATCATGAGATTAAACATCAGTTAGACATCAGAAGTTTGAACCTTAATTAAGATTGAGCAGGATTCGTCAAGAAGAATGGGTTCTTAAATGGATCAGTGGTTATCCATGATCCTCGAATGACCTTGGTGAGAACCGGACTATATGGTTCCTCAAAGGTTGGATCACCATTCTGGCATATAATTAGAGAAAAAATAGTTAGTTCAACAAAATTTATGATAGGATGGAGGGTGTGCATTGACGATTCTGAGAAAAATTAGACACCAAGCATGAAAGGATCACTATCCTTTGCGCTATTGATCTTGTCTGAATCGGTTAGGCTGGAACACCCTTATACATTTCTTCATGGATGTGTTATAAATCAAATTTTGCAGCCTTTGAGGACTAGGAGAAGACTACTTGCATGTCCTTATACTTTGTATATTTAGGGGTTTTCATTTTTCAGTTGTAGGCTATACTTTCACACTTCTAAAGGTGTGTGATCCCATCATTTCTCAGTTTGGTAGTATGAAAAATTTTATGGATGACTTCTCGGTTGTAGGATCGGTTTGAGCATTTACTAAAAATTTGGAACTATAATTCAGAAAGATTAGTGGGCAAGATTTGCTCTGAATTGGAAAAATGTCATTTCATAGTAGCAGAAGGAATTTCTTGGGACATTAACATTTATCTGACCACAAGCTTTGAGTTCCAGGCCAAGAACTAAGGTTTCTATAGTTGAAGATAACATGCCACTAATATAGTTAAGAGGATTAGAGGGTTTTGGACATGATGGGTTTATAGAAGATTTAACTAAAGACTTCTCAAAATTTTCCCAAACCATTATGCAAACTATTGGAAGGATCTTGAGTTTGAATTTGATGACTCTTGCTTGTTTCCATTTAAAAATAAATCCAGTTAGTTTATAGCTTATCATTTGGCTCTCAGGTTGGCATTCTAAAGAGTTTGAAATCATGTGGCGTCAGTGACTATACTTTGGGAGCAGTTTTGGGACAAGAACAGAGAAAATTTTCAGGCAATATACTATACTATCAAACGCCAATGAGAGCTGAAGTGCCACTCATACATAAGGATTGCTGCTGCCAAATGATTATCATTTGAGTTACCCGCCTAGGCAGATGAAGGGTGGGACTATACTAGGACTCTTTACTGCTTTTTTTCGGGCATTTGGCAAGCCCGAAGTCAAAAACTGAACTCAAAGAAATATCCTTACCAAAAAAACAAATAAAACTGCCATATTGGTGTTTTATAGTGTCAATACACCTGATCACGGTCCCATTTACATACCATATATATATATATACAGCTAATACATTACATTTGTACACTGTCAGGCAGGACGGAACCTACTGGTGTGTTGGCTGTGATATCACGAAAGATCACTGGGACATCCTCCTTTGTACCTACACTATTAAAGCCATTACTAAACTTTCGGCTTAGTAGAAACCTCTCTTTCTCATTATACACTTCATTGTTACATTTGGGTAAGTATCAACATAACAATATCGAGATTTATCATGATTCATATAACAACTTATACATATCTTGTATAGCGGGGGACTTATATTTATTTAGATCTCAGTGGATTACAGGACTTTATCGCTTATCTTGGAACTTTCGTGGGTGCCTCTGAGCTTCAGTGCATGTGAAGTGCTGTTGATCTTTCAGCTTATGCTTTGTATGACAGGTTGTTAGGATCATATGCTTGGTTTCATTTGCCTGGGCCAATGAAATGGAGTAGGACCTGACCTGATAAGTACCGAAGGTGATCTGATGTGATGTCATAGCACACAAACGGGGAATCTTGAAGTGCGACAGGAGATTTTCTTCCCGTAATAGAAGTGTAAGTGCCTTTTCATGGAGATCTTTGAAGCACTAATCGAGCGTGCACCTTGCGTAAACAAAGTGTCCTCTTTTCGCGAGTAAAAACCTTTGATCAAAAACGTTAATAACGAAATGATCGTGGTGAATGTAGCTTGGATGTAGACAGATTCTGATTCTCTTGATTCAGACTTTAAAAAGGAGGAGAAGGAGAAAAAAGAACTATCTTATCATAGACGTTGGTTTTACATGGGCTGTGGCAGGCGGCTGTTAATGACCAGTCATGAGTATAATTTCTCTATTTCGCTTACCGCCCGAACATGTATGGACCACTTTCATAACCGCCTAGAGTCCTCAGTAGTCAATGGGCGACTCCGCAAGAACGCAGATAACAAAACAAGACTGAGAACTGACATTCCATGCAAACGGTGGCTGGCGACGTACTCTGCGTTACCGTAAGCCACTTCAACCCGAGGCTTGTCTGACCTCCCATTATTGTCTTTTGCGGCGTGGCATGCCATGCTATGGCGTGGGTAGCCATTTTGTGGCGAAATTGGGTCTTCTGTTCATGACTGGGACCGAACAAACTTTCACTAAATTTTTTGAAGTGGTTTGGTCAATTTTTTAAAAAGTCAAGCTCAAAAAACCTAAAATGATCATAAACATCTGTGGAAAATAGCTCCTGTCAGTTTCAGCTCAATCAATACCAATCATTGGGATCCAATTAGGTTTTATTTTAATTCAAATATAGAAAGTTAGGTTAACTTCCTAACACTCAAAGCTGGGTATCCTTGCATCTGACTAGAGATCTGTGCCAGGGAGGTTCTGTATCTTGTACAAAATGAGTTGTTACCGACCCAACTTTCCAACAAATTACAGGTTGGGATGGTTTGCACCATCATTACCAGAGCGGAACAACTAATATCCACTTTCGCATTAACTCAAATTCATATCAGTCATTGATCATACCTTTCTTCTCTTCTTCCTCTTCTTCTTTCTTTTTCTCCCCTTCCGTTTTTTGTCTCATAAAATGCCTAAATGTGAGACCAGTTTGGATATAGCTTGCTAACTGACCTCAAGTTTCACTCATGTGCTCGTTTAGTTATAGAGCTCATTTGACATGAGTTCATGTCTCTCTATTATTCTAAATTTAACATCAAAATTTTGCCACAGCAAATCTTTATCTTATGACTTTTATATATATTGTTTTTTGACTAATTACAGAGTTGCCACTTTCTTTTTGGTTTCTTGAGTTTAGTGTTTGCAGTTTTGTTTAAAGAAAATTCAAATTATACTACAAATACCTAAACATCTTTGAAAATGACCCAGGTGCTTTATTAGATGTTACAAATTATGTTTGTGTAGAAAATTTCAGCTATATCATGTTGGGGTCTTCATGTCATCATACACAGTCATGCTCAATTAAGTATCTAACTGAGCCAGAAGGTGCTAAACCCAGTGATTAGGTGGGTACTCTTGCGCTGAAATTTGATTTGAAATCTAAGGACAGAAGGGAAGTGACAATGTGATGAATGATCAATTATCAGAATGGAAGATCTATTGAAGAGGAAAGGGACGTAAAAATAAAGAATTTCCACGATGGGCAACTTTTGGTTGTCAATTCGTTGCACTGTTAACTAATATTTATTTAATTCTTTGGCGTGGAGATCCTTACCATGATTTGACTACAGAACAGAAAAGGCAAAGCGATACGGGTACATATATGGGATGACCCATTGTTTTAGAGGGCGAGATCAGATCATCGAACTGATGTGACGGAAGATGAGCAAAATTGATTGTGTGGTGAATGTCACTTGCATCATATATAGAGGGACTTTTCTTTGGGCGGCTGACCAGAAAGTTCCACCATTCAGGTTTTGCTGGCCACTTCCTTGAGAGATTAATTTTGAATGGGTTAAACATTTTTGATCTTCAGAGGGAGCCAGGAAATATAAATCGAAGAAGGATGTGTCCTCTGAGAGATCCTGTAGTGGTGGGACACCTTAGACATGGGGATAGAGTGCATGGGACTTTCTACTCTGGGCACCCAAATCAATATTCCTCCCTAGCTGTGGACTATATTGTCAGAGGAATTTGGAATCTATAGCTTGTCTGGGGCTAGTGCCAACACTATGGTGGGGTTTTATTCCCAGAAATATCTTACAAGTAGGAATTTGAACCTCAAAGACAATCTATTAATTGATAAGGAAGGAAGCCATTTTACCCAAACCATTTGTTTCAAAACAGATGACATATATGGAAATCGGAATATTTATGGGATTGTAATCAAATATGAACAAAACTTAAATATCCAGCGGGGAGATAAGAACATATTGAAAAAACCGATAAGCACTGCAAGAATACAGGAAAGGGCCCGGTGATCCATTTAGATGATGCTTCATGAGCACACAGGACTAACAAGAAATCTCTAATTTGAGATGTCCCCATCTAGTTAGTATTTGAAAACCTTGCCAGCATCTACCTCTTGAGCTTGAATATATAAAAGCTATAATAGGCCCATTAAGAGACTTGAATTGATTTTATTCTTTAAAAAGATAAAAGCTACTCAAATGAATAGTTGGAAAACTTTTGAAAATAGAAGAGCCTATGATAATGCAGGAATTCTAAAGATGTGAGACTAAAAAAAGTGGCATGATTGGAAGTCTATAGGGAAAAGTTGAATGGGGAGGCTAATCCCTTACATTTGTCTGCAATTCGGGTTGAAAATTTCCCGGGAGAAGCTAAAATTGAATGGTCATAGTCCATACAAACGGATTTACGATTACTCTTGGTGGTGACAGCACGAAAACCAATTTTAGGAGACCGTTAAAGTAAATGGTCAAAGGCTTTAAACAACTACCCCCTAAGAAGGAGATGATGAAACAGGTGCCCAGTTTTAAAACGGATCCGATAGAATTATTAAGTACTGAGACACATTACAACATTGTCTGCTAAAGACATAAAAATGACAGACTATGGAGCAACCCAAGCAATTTTCATTTTTCATGGTGTGATTTTGTTCATTCGGTGTGTTTTAGATAGTTTAAAATGGGAATAGTTTAGCTTTGAGGTATTTGCATTATTTAATTACAATATGCTAAATTTCAGGATAATGATTGCAGGATATGTAGAGAGACCATTTTGAAGCATCTTCAAACCAAATTCAGTTTATCTTAAGAGTTGACTACGAGAAGTCTGGCACCATTAACTTATTCTATGAAATGATCATACTCATGGATTGGGTGGAGTGTAATTCTCCCGAGTTAGAAATTACATAGTAGCTTCATTGTTCCTTTGTTTGTATGGACGAAGATATTAATTCTACAATGACGGATATATCTTAGGATTGATTGGATTGAAAATGGAATTATTCTTTTGTTTCGTGGCAGGACGAGATTGCTCGTGATGGGCTTATGTTTGAGGCATGAGACCACTCCACCTCCTCCTATCTCCCTCATCACGGCAGAAGGAAGAACAAACTGTACCATGTCGACATTGGTTCACATTCCCATAATGTCGAGCAGTGCCAGACATGGAATGATCGACATCGCGGGTTATAAAATGGCGACATCAACAGATTAAACAGCTACCTAGCAAATAACCAGGAAGAAAAGACATTAAAACCCCAATCTCACGACGTGAAGTGGTTATCAGTAACGAGTGATAATCGCGACATCAATTTAAGTTAATAAAGAAATGCAACCACAATGTTGACGTCGTCTAATGTTTGTGACATTGCATGAGTCATAGAACCTGCTTTCAAATATGCGTGACGTATGGTTAGAACAAGCCTACCTAAGGATACGCCGATGAGTTTTCCGAATAGAATCAAATCTCTACCAGACTTACGACCCCACTGCTTTCTCGATCTCCACGAAGCAAGCCATATGAACCCTGGCTCGACCCTTGACAGTGATGACCGGGAAATGTGGTAGAAAGAGGTTGAGAGAAAAATGAAGAACTAAAAATTTAGAGGTCATGCAGGAGAAATAGGGTCGTGGTGGGAGGAATGAGCCTTCTCAATAGGAGGGAAAAACTCAGAAGCATCTCTCTAAGAGGTATGTGGAAGAGGCTTCAAGCAGGTTCAGTCTCCCTATTCAAAGGAGGGGCTGGGAAAGAAGAATTTTGGGAGATGATGATGACATGGAACAGGAAGAGTTGGTGAGGGTTTGCTGCCCGACTGGCGAGTGGAAAGACTTAATGTGGCACTATCAGGAGATTCTGGATCCTTTTGGGGGACATTCCCAAATTGGGGACAAGACAAAGGGTGCCCTTGTGAAGTATAAAGTAGCTCAGGAAGCCCAAGCATGGAAAAAGTATGAGGATGACAGCAAATCTAAGCGATGGATTTGAGGCTAGACCATGAAGTACCCTACCTTCGATAAGAGGGATCTCTTAGGGACCCAACAAAGATATGGTTCTGCTATCAACTCGGGTGTTCAGAAAGCCTACAAAGCACGTCTCAAGCGCAGACGGGACTACTCATTACTATATCTTTGATCAGGGCTTTGAACAGGTTGGGAAGGTATCAAAGGTGCGTGGGGACTATCTTTGAGGAACAACTACTAGGCGCGACATCCCACCATGTGATGCACTAACTGTATCAAGGAATAAAAATGTAAGAGGAAGAGAAGAGCTGAGGCACCTTTAAGCTTTCGCTCTCACTTTGGGGTCTTAGCTCTAGCCCAAAGAGGTGAAGAGAAAATTAGAAAAGAAAAGAACAAAAACTGACTAGGGGAAAACGGTCCTGAGTAGAAGTGAGAGGAGGAGTTCAGAAAATGAAGAAAGGGGAATTTTTGAAGAGTCTGGAGCCCAGCTGAATTGGCACCCCACCTATGAGAAGAGCGGTGGCTCCTCCATTTAAAAATGAAAAATGAGTTAGTAGAACTATAAAAGCGGAGAAACGTGATTCACAGTTGCTAATTTGATGGAAGGAGATGGAGAAGAAATGAAAGGCAAGGGATGACGGCTGGAAGGCGAGGTGGAAGATGAAAATCGGTGTGTAGAGGCAGAAGAGAGAGGAACTCAGCTAGCCTCCTCAGTAAAGGGATGAGGAATTGGAAAAAAGGAGTTAACGCAGGGATGAACATTGAGAGTGAGGTTGAAGAGGAAAAGTTTGGCCAGTCAATTTGAGAGAGATGGAAATATCAGCTGCATGGAGATCGGGGAAAAAAGATGGAACATAATCACTCCTAGAAGTAGAAACCTTTAGGTACCTCTTACAGAGCATCAAGGGAGATAAAGGCAACACATTCGAAGAAGAGATGAGGCTGGAATCAACCACCAGCTACGAGGGAGAAACTCTGGATGAAACATAGCTGGTGAATACCAATCACTAAAGATGTCTTACTGCTTGCCCGAGGAAATTTAAGGGATCTGAACTCCAGTAGGAAGGAACAATAGAATAAACAAACAACATCTTTAACCTAAGAAATTAGTTGCCTCACTAATAAGGGAGATATTAGTTAGATTGGAAAACCAGAGATGCTACAATCTTTTGATTCCCTCCACTCCCACCAGCCATTTCATATTTGAACCGATTGAATCTCAGCCCTCTCGCCCAGAAACCAAGGAAAATAGGCTATCTTCTCTCTCTCCTCTATCTTCTGTTTACTCTATCTTGGAATCCATGATTGTATCTTTTTCTCGTAAATAAAAGCAATTCTAAGTTATGTGTTTGAAAATTTCCTTCAAATTTACATTTGTGATCTATAATAAATCGGTTTCAGGTTTGTTCTTGAATAATTGGATTAGTTCTTGTGGATGCATAATTCTTTGAGATAAAAGAATAATAAGGCAAAAATTTGAAAGAAAATAGGAATTTTGAGATAATGAAATGGGATTTTAAGTTTGTAGTCTCGAGAATAGAATGGCTAAGGTGTTAGAATATGACTTGAAATTAGGAGAGAAATGTTACAATAAAGCTTTGAGACTGATTAGATTAGACTAATAAAGTTCGAAAAATAAATAAACTAACACATTGGTCATAAGTACCTTGACGGAGTTATTGGCAGGTTAGGAACACTACAATGGACTTACTATCAGGAAATCTCAAAGGGTCATATAAGACACATTATATTCTTGAGGTAAGAAGAATCCATAGGCATTACACTTGATGAGAAAATGATTTGAAGCCATCCTTGATGGGTTTAGATAACTCAAAGCCTACCTTTTAGTATACTGTATGCATATACTGTTAACCTTTTTTGAGCCACAATATATTTCATCATTAGAGCCAAGAAAGAATAGTCTTAAGCTAACATCAAGTCTCATATAGTAAGGAGCCTAGATTTACTTTAAAGTACGGATCATTTAAAATAAAATGATCAAGGATAAAGTTTAAAATTTTCAAATTAGAAATTGATGGAGGAGAATTAAGGATAGAAAGGAAAACAATTACAGAAAGGATTTGTACTAAAAGTCTACAATGAGAAAATTGAGAAGCTAAAAAAAAAAAAAAAAAAAAGAATGACAGTTTAAAGGAGGAATGTGTCTTGCCTTATAGCCTGCTTACCTAGAGCAATTAAGTCCTTAGGGGTGTTCTACACAGTACCCTAATACCCAATTTGGTGTGGAGTTATGACCCAAAACTTGTTAAGGGTTGTAGAAAACTTAAAAGGCTAAAATATTCTTTATCATTCATTTGAAACAAAATAACAAAGGCTTTGAAGCTAAGGGTGAAAATAACGATTAGGCTTGAAAAAAGCCATGAAGGAAATGTGAAAAATCTCATATTTCAAGTTTGGTTGCTTGAGAAGCTATTTTAGCATAAAATATGATGGTGGTAGAGAAGCGAAAATCTTGAGGAGAAAATGTGCGGATGCAGGTAAACTTCAGTGCTTAAATGACCTGAGTTATCTTTTAGGGCTGCGCCAACACATTACAAATCAAAGATTTGTTTTAGGATTCTGAGGGTTGTGTTTGTCTTTCACATTAGTGAAGAATAATGGGTAAAAAAAACAAGCCTATGAGACCTAAGTGCTGGGAGAATTTTTGTCATGGCTTGGCTCAACAGGCTACCCTAATCTACAGGAATTAGTCGCTAAAGAATACATTTTACTCACAGGTCAAGGCGTATTTGTTTTATTAACTATGAATTACATGTTTATATTGGAATAGTCTAAGTGAATTTTTTTAGGACAGAAAAGTAGATCTTGAGCTATAGAGTGATGTCAATTTAGAAATACTAATGAAATTCAGTGTGAGTTGAAAGATGGTTGTTGAAAGTATCGCGAAAATCGATTTTTATTCATACCTGGGGACTAAACAAAACTTTAAGTTTAGTGGGTTTGATGGAGTCTAAACTGTCTATTTTAAACATTTTCAAGTATATTTGGGCTTAAAATCTTATTTGTCATCAAAGTGTGGATTTTTCAAATACAGATTATGTTTCACGAAATTGAAGAAAAATGAGAAAAGCAACAAATGAAGAAAAAAATAAAAACAAGAAACTAATAATGTCCCTGTGGTAGAAAGAACAAATGTAGCGAAGGTACATCATCATGAGTGTCATGCAGATTATTGCAATGTGAGAAAGAACGTCCCAGCATTCAGTTGAAATAGATGGATTAAATTCTCCAATGTAGCAATACTAGCCACCATGACATATTATCAAACATCAGGCTATTTTTAACACAAAATCCAATGTCCTTGACATCAAGGGAAGGGCCTAGGAGCTATCAGATGACAATGTGGTGACACATTGCTGCCACGCGACATGATCGATGAGCTGGAAGAAGCTGACCCATTGGGAGATACAACATCAATGTTTGCGACGTAGATCGGCGAGGAGTGATGTGGCGGGCGTCGAATCCAGTAGCCAAGTTGGTGAGACAAAGCTCGAATGGTGGCGCCGGGCGTCAACCGCGGCGGCGTGGGGCCTCGGAACATCGTGTTGATGTTTACGCTTATCACTACATCAATGTCGGTAACGTTCGCCGGTATCAGATCACGATGTGGCGACGCCGGATCGCCGTAGTGACATCGACGGAAAGTCAGGTGGAAATTCAATTGACTGTGCTTATGACGTGGGTTAGAAATGTTGCGACGTGGTTGAATGATTGAACTGGTAAATTTCACGACACCGAAGACCACCGGTCGTAATGGAACAATGTAGACCACCGCTGAGATCGCTCCGTGACGTGTAGTTTTCGATGTGCTTGAAATGATGTTTTGGAACACTTAGCTACTCTCGCAATGCTAGAGCCCAGGTTTTTCTTGGGTTCGAATGCCATAATTAATCTTCTCATTTTGGGCGGGCTGTTTGTAAATAAATTCTGCAAGGATGATCGTAACTTCAAATTAAACTTTTTCATCAGTTTTGAGCTTTTTCAGGAAAAACACAAGAATCTCCCATTAATATATATTTTTCCTTTTAACCAATTTTCTTTCTTTTTTATTTTGGCCGCTGGTTTTTCGGATTTGGAAGGTTTTCTTTGTGAATGAAGTAGTCTGGCGGGTTCAGGCTAGACCAGATAACACTCAAACCAAAACCATTATGTTTGAACTTGATGGATCAGGACACACTGAATTAATTGCTTTTCTTCTGGTTTTGATTACGGGTATCTCAATAGTTTGGGTGTCAAACTAGTCGACATCGTTTTTGTGATCCCGGTTTTGAGGAAAGGCTTCACAAAGCTCATTTTCAGGAAAAGTTTGATGTTAGGATTGTTTATTTGTAATATTAGCGAGACCCAGAAAATTCAAATTTTGTGAAAAATAGTAAAAATGGTAATTCGGGTCAAAATGGAAATTTCTGAATCTGAGATGACAAACTGGAGGACTTTCACCATTAGGATACGTCTACGTGAAATTTAATACAAGTTGAATTTTCGTGTAGATTAAGAGGCAGAGGTGAGGCTGCGTTTTTAAGGCCGGGAGTGGTGTGGACCGCTTGCTTTGTTGGGTAAGAGGTGCCATAACCATTATCTTGAATAGTCAGCAATAGAGGCTGAAGTGTAGGCGCCGGTGACATGTAGCGTAAGTATCATTGAAATCCACCATTCAAGGATGGTGGATGGGGAGAATCTTGAAGCGATGAGAAATGGACATGTGAGTGAGCGGTGGCAGCCAGCGATGCCCTATCTTTTCCCAACTTGTTTGGGAAGAAGGAAAAAAAAAAGGAGAGAGAGACCGAGAGTGGAAAGGAAGGAAAGGTTTAGAAAGGTATACAGCTATCTAGATTTTGGTGACAGTTCAGGGTAAACCGGCGAGGCAAGAAGCAAAGTTGGTCTGGCGCCAAAGACTCACAGCGTGGAATTTTGGTGTGTGTAGGAGTTTGGAAACTCCGAGGTAGAGTTCTCTTACTTGGATTATTTGCTGTTTAAAAGGCCGTGGTAGGTTTTGGGTGTTGTGAGAAGAAAATGGCTGCTGAATTTGGTTCAACGGGACAGACGTCTTTGGATGAGGGCTATCATGGACAACCACATCTTTGTTATGGGTTATTTAAAAGTCCAAGATGATGGTTGGTGAAATTAAAGGTCATATGTTTCAGCACATGTTTGGCAGGTGAATGGCTTGAAATGTACTAGGAAATGATATGTTATTAAATGCTAATGATTTTCTTATGAATGTTTGAATTATAGACATATAATTTGTGGCCAGACCATTGAGATTGGATATATGAATTGGCATCATTGCATTTCATGTGCCAGGTGACATCAGCGTCGAACCGGTGTGGTGCACGGTGGGTGACATCAGTACTCTTGGGTGAATGTGGGTTGGTATGTCTTTGGGACTACGTCCGATGAAGACTCATAGTTTCAAATTATAGAAATGAGAAATGATTCGTATTTGTTGACTACTTGAGCAGTTTGTAAAGACCCAAATGGTGCTAAAAGGCCCGAATGAGATTATAAGATGAACACAGGTTTCTGCAGGGTTGAAAGTATTAATGGGACCCTTAGGAAGTGGGTGTATAAATATTTTAATGTTGTTTTAGGTGAAAATTGGAGTGATTTAGCATTGACTTGCTCCTACATTGAGTTGTTCTAAAATATCGAGTGTTGGTACCCCAGAAAGAATTTGTATTTATTGCACTTTCGATTTCGAAAATCCCCTTCAGTGACCACAGGGAATGGACTAGCAGGAAGCGGTAGTCACTTTGGGGGTGAACCACTGAGCGTAATTTGATTCAATGCCTCTTTTGGATCACTTTGGTATCACTGACTAATAATCTAATATAGAACTTTGGGGTTCCTTCAGGTGATAGTAGGGTTGTGTTTAGAGCATAGGATTCCACTACTAGTCTAGCAGTTTGATCCCAGGAGGTTCACCTCAATTGAGAGAGATAATCTCAATACGTGTTGGCCCAGATTCTAAATCAGGGGAGAGGAATTCTTGTCTAATTGATGGCTGAGTGCTAATTATTTTGGGAAGGCATTATCTGTCATGAGAGTGAGGAATTTTCCTAGTCATAGGAATGGTTTGTGGAAAGTGACAGATTTTAAAGAGGATAAATTCTACAGGGATAAATGTGGAACTTTAATGAACCTTTCAAAGTTTGCATCCATCTAAAGTAAATGAGTGGCGAGTTTTGCCTCTCTTACAGGATGCACCTTCGTCAATGGATCATGAGTAACCGAAAATAGGTGGAAATTGCTTTTCCAATAAACATGAATCTTAACTAATTGATTTGTAGTGCTACAAATCTGGGGTTCGTTGACAGACCTGTCTGACCAAACTAAATACCTTGATATCATTTATTGAGACTCTTTGTAATTAAAAATGATATATTGTTTTACATAATACTCACAAATAAAAATATTCTTTTATGGATTTAAGAGTTTGATGCATCCTCTTAATACAAACATATATTCTAAAGTTAGAATTCTAATACATATTATACAAAACATCAAAGCACACAGTAAAACACTACAAAATGATATCTAATGAGAGTGATGTTCATGAACACCACTTCAGCGCTTGAAATAAATGTTCACTCGATGAGATTTGACGATGCTGATGTGGTAATTTCCTGTGAGTTATACTCTTTAAGTGCACATGCAGATTGCAACATAAACACATTCAAGCCATGATATGATTACACTTAGATATCTACTGATATGGATGAGAATCGACTGCACCGCTCCACTTAGGCCTCAGCAGGTCCTGTATGCCTAAACCAAATCTGAGAAAAACATCGTTTTCAAAACAAAGGGTTTTATTTCTCAGCGTACTACTGGTTGCTTCCAGTAAACCATATTAGATTTACCTCAGGAGGTGAATTCTTGGGTAATTTTTAGAAACGGTCACCGGTGACCTGGATGAGGCTGTTGGACAACTCTTAGCGATTCTTGAAGTCTTATTAAATTCTTTTATAATAACACATTTTCTTTTCTTTCATGCCATGCACTCACTAATTTTCTAGGTTGCCTAGGTGCATATAGAACATGGCATTACCACTTCAGGCATACCAATATATCAGTGTGCATATTAAAAATGAATTAACTCTATGTGTTGTTCAATTCTGTAATACTAAATTCATGCCAGGCTAATCCAACATCAATTTAATTCAATGGCTCTCCACGAATTTGTTTTATAATTCCAACCCTCATGTTAACACTAAATTTTCTGCCGCATTAGTAACAATTTCTTTCCCCATGAACAAGCCATTCCTTCATTTTAATTTATCTGAAATATAAATGGACATTTGAATTGATCAGCACAAATGGACATTTTAATAATTCAGACGAACGATAGGCTGTCAACGTGAAGGAACTTTCTATCTGCCTTGGGTTCCGCGCATGGAACCGAAATCCACGTTCCATTCAGCGCCACACGACCAATTTGTTGTGGTATGCTGCATGGACCAATAACGATAAGTAATCAGGTCCGTTGCAAACAGGTCCCAAAATTCCAACAGGTGATTGAGTTTTGGGACGAATAAGCAAACTCAGCCACTATGGCCTCAAACATCCTGATCATTAACAAGCTCTTGCCAGTTAAACCAGTAGGAAGCATATCTTGGGTTGTAAAACTCCACAAATCGGTGTCAGTGGCCGCCAGCAGCATAAACGACTTTGCTTCTTGGCGAACATTAGGCAGGGTCAAGCAGAAATCTGGGAGTTGAGTTTAAAAGCTGATTTTTCTATCAGTGTAAGTCAGGATCAAAATGAGAAAAGTCTCTTTTCTTTCATTTATTCCCGGCACCATACTCACTTTGCCACCCACAGAGCGCTAATTTAGCCATTGGTTTCACTTATCCGCACCTTCAACATTCAGTGGTTTTGCTTAAGATTGGAATCGCATCTTATGGCGCCTCAGGCCATGAGCTCAGACAGGCTCTGTTCTGCGACCACGTGGCATTTATGACCACTCAAAATGTTTTGAAGTCTCCATGTTCAGCTCGTTGTCTTGTTGAGCGTACAAATTAGTATCTCGAAATTCGAGGTGTCGTTTGGTAGCTAGATTGGCAATAGTTCAGCGATTGAAGTTCGTTTACGTCGTGAAGTTGTAAAGATTGATTTTGTGACAAAATTACCATTTGCTTACTGGGAAAATTCAGTTTTCTGGGGTTCTGATTTTATGAATTTGAATGATGGCGAAACATAGGTATTTCCATAGAAACGTTGAAAAGAAACTCAACCAACCAAATAACAAGTGAAGTAACGGGCAGATTGAGTCCGCAGTGACGGGTAACAATTATTGCGACTAGTGTATGATAATCCTTATTGTTTAGAATAATGTTATCTGAAATGGGATGGGTTTCAGGGTTTAGACAATACCTGAGGAACCGATATTACTTTAATCGTGGGCAGATCTTCTTTTGCATTCAAGTATTGCCATGGGCATTGAGAAAGAATGGATTAGCTCATTCAAACCTTGTTGTTCAAGGTATAAGTCACAGTGCCATAGATCGGCGTCTTAGTCCATGTTTGTCTTCCCTTGGATGTTGTTATTATGTGGTGGCAACACACATTATTTCTCAATGCAGATCCGTCGGAGTTGGCGTGAACATGGATATCTTGATCTCAGATCCGAGAATATGGACTGCTAACTAATGTGCGGCATTGCGGCACCCAGACCTGTCTGGGCTGACCTAACCACGGTGCGTCTTATGCATATTATGCATTCTTGCTCTCCCATAATGGTGTGGAGGCGGAGATCTTAACCACCATTAGATACCTTTTTGTTTCCTACCGGTGATTGCATGGAAGAAGCCGACGTGCCGGTGGTGGTTTTTCTCATAACTGAAATGCGATTCTGTTTATATTAGCATAAAGTGGCAAAAGAAATACATCACTTTATGCAACTGATAAGTTGCCATGTATAGAAATGTTTGATTTATCCACAATAAAACTAACCTTTAAATATAAGGAAATTTTGTTGATGTGCATCGAAGCTTGATTCTATACAAAGTTGGAATCTTCTATCAAGGTTTCATCATATCATGTATTTGCTGGGATTTATTGATGAGCTATATATAACAAGGATAACAACATAATTTTCTTAACACCATAATACTGTGGGAAGGAGTTCATAGTAGTCAATTATATTCTGCCAACAACTGTGCTTTTGCTCTCAAGGCTACATTAGGATTTTATGGATTAGATGGCAAGTTAAGATTTCTGATATCACTAAATCATTTGGCCCCACATCTTGGCACCATGATGGGGGAATCTGATGGACAACTCATATTCCCATAAAACTCTCTTTCATGTAAATTTTAAGTGAGATCTTTTCAATTTGAAGATTAAACATTTTCTTAAAAGCATGGGATAGTGGAAAATACTATATAAACACTAGTTAGGACTTACTTTTTGCTCTTTTAGGTTCTATTGAATTCACCTTCCACCTTATTAACCATAAGTAGACATGGAGATGCATTTTCAAGTTCATTTCTATAATAGTAAATCCATTTAGGCGAATGTATCTTTTCTGTTCATTCCCAAATATGATTCAGGAATAACTTTATTTCATACATGGGCCTATTGGCAACTCCTACTGACGACTGAGAGGCAATATTTCACTTGAAACACGATCACAAATAGTTTGCAAAGCCTTTGTGTCGACCATTCCATGTGCTTTGTTAACTTATAAATTTGCTAGTGCTGGGTAAACAGTAGAATTTTCTAACTATGGATATAAGGTTTCTATTGTATTAAGTAATTTGTGGAAGAATTTGCGGATTAACACAGAAAAGTCGCAGTCATTAAACTAACCGAGCTTCAATTATTGTAAGATCCATTACTTGAAAAGAACTGATTTTAGTACAACGTTTCTGCCGCTTATGGTTGTTTGATTGCTACTTGGACCAAACACCGCGATACATAGAGGTGCTTTTATCAAATCCATAAAACAAATATCTCGAATGATTTGGGAGTGTTGAATATAGTTTCCATTGGCAAGGACATCTAATTGATATTTACTTGTTGAGTTTGTATTGCAAAATGAGATGAAGTATTTCAAGCCCATTATAATATTTCCTTAAACCTTGCTGGTCCTTATTGTTATCTAGTCCATTTCTCTACTACAGAAAACTAAGTTTCTATAATAAACTCTTAACACATGAGATATTCATTTCTATAACATTTTTAAAAGGAAGGATTATATAGGAAGAAAATATATATTAGTACAGACACTAACTAAATGAAGCCTATTTTCACCTTTTATAATTAAATTTTACTGTTTCAAGATAGTATCATATGCGACTAAATTCATTAAATGAATTCTTGAATGAGGAAAGATAAAATTTAAGTACCTATAGGTAGGCTTTTAAACTTTTAAAGCTTCTTTTAGGTGATAATATTAATAGAAAAAAATCAGTAAGCTACTTTAAAGAGGCAGAGGAGAGAGAAGGAAAAGAAGTTATAAAAATATAGATGGAGTACTCGTAGCATGGGAAATGTGAAGTAAGCATTCTTGAAATTATATTTTTTTTTAAACTATTATTATTATATCCAAAATCAATGATGTCAAAACCCATATATTTGGGCTTCCATTTAACATAAGCTTATACGCTACATTAGGAAGCAACGTAACCCAAATTTAAGTGTGTTTGATTCTATAGAAAAGTTACAATATAGTAAGATTTCCCTAATTCCATCATTTTATTTAATTGCTTATCAGGAAAAAATTAGTAAATATGTTTTCATTTTGATCAATGATTTTATAAGAATTTCAAATAACTGATTCTAGTTGCCTATATGAAGTGGATCATATAGTTTAAAAGTCATGAAGAGTGTAAAAGCTAGGATTCAAGGAATAAAAAACTTTTTGTAAATTTGAATATTCTTCTTACTTCTTTGTATTTTATAAACTTATTATCTAAGTTCTTACCTCGTTGGCTCTTTAAATTCCGTACATTAATTAAATAAACATTTTTATTTTTAATGAAAATGCGGTGTTTTTTATTAGTGGGAGGATGAGTTTCCTAACATAGAATCATATTCAACTCTTAAAGACCAAAAGACGCAGTCGGCCATTTTAGCTTACGAGATCTTTACCATTTCTCTATAACTCTTTGTTTCTTCTGAAAATTAAATTGAAATAAGGCTGTTTGGTTTTGTTTTGAAATTATTCTTTAAAAATGTTTTGAAACACTAGAACACCATTTAGTGTTCTTTGAAAGAAGCTGTTTTGTTTCTTGATTTAGAACGAAAACTTTGTGTTTTGAGAACCACAGAAAAAAACAAAGGAACAAGAATTATTCTAATTTTCATGAGTTTCTCCTTGTTTTGAGAACAGGAAAAGCGGTTTTGAAAACAAGGATCAGACAATTTTTAAATATTATGACTCTTTGCCAAAAGATACGATTCTTAGAAGTTTATCTTTTATAATTGTTTTTGAGAAATGAAAGGAAAATATAAACATTGTAATTAGATGAATTTTAAATATAGAAATAAAGATTTAAATAATGATGTTTGAGACAGACATAGACTTTGTTTAAAAAAGTAAAACCGGAAGAATTTAAAATTTTAAAATGGCAAGAATAGGTAAATTGCTGAATGAAACAGGCCTTTTTAGAGAAGTCTCAGATCTTAAAAACGCTTGGTACATCTTAAGTTAGTTAATCCTTGTAAAAATCTAGAGACACAGAAAGGATTTAGATCAGAATTTGGGAGCCGTTAAGATTTTAAATTTCACGGTAGTAAAATCGTAAAATGACTCTAAGAAAAACGAGATTTTGAGGGCTGAGAAAAGTCGGGAAATGACAGGCTATATTCAGGCTGACTCGGGTGGAACTAAAGAAATGAATCAGATTCCGGGGATGAAGCAGACCTAGGACAGGAGTGGACACGCTGGCGCAGCGTGGGCCCTCGCAAACTAAGTTAATTGGAATGAAGAGGAGGCCAAAATGGAAAAAGAGTTTCTTGGGAAGGGGGGGTCTTCATACGGGGAGGGAGGAGAAAAAGAAGGTTTAAGAGACTCAGAAAGCGGGGAAAAAAGTGAGGCATCGAGCTCCTCCCTCTCATGACCATCGCTCCTTCTTCTACCTGGATTTCTACTGGGCACACGAGAATTTGTATGAATCTTTATCACCTCTTATCATCTTCCCGCGTTCTCTGTTTTCTCTATCTTAGTTTTCCTTATTCGTTTAGGGATTAAGAAAAATTATGGGGTTTGGGTCATTTGGGTTTTGGGTCTATTCAGATAAACATACCAAATAACTGTAAATCAAAGGTTCAGACTCAAGATTTTGTAGTTTATCTGTTTTCAATGCATATGCAGCTTAAAGCTTTGTTCTATTTGTCTGTGCATCAGTTTGGACAATGTGTTGCTTTTTGAATATGTATTTTATTTTATATCTTCTTTAAATAAAGTTAGGAGAAAAAAAGAAAGGGGTCTTTCATACCTTGGAGAGGAGAAAAGAAGGTTAGAGGGAACTCAAGCGGGGGAAAAAAGTGGGGCATGTTCCTCATCGCAGCCATCAGCTCCTCACCTCTGGTTTCTCACCAGGCTGGTGTAGATCTTTATCCCTCTCTCTCAATGTAGATCTCTCTAGCTACTATCTTGATTTTACTTTACACTTTGTTGGGTGTTTGGAGTTTAAAATGGGTGGGGTTTTGGGTGTTTTGGGTTTAGGTCCTATTCAATCGAAACCACCTGCTGACTCCACTGTCGGGGTTCAGACTGAATTTTGCTTAGATTTATCTTATTTCAATGCCACGCTGACTTTTAAAGCTTTGTTCTCTGTAGTTTTGTATTTTCGGTTTTTCAGGACAATGTTGCTTTTTGAATAATGTTTTTATTTACCATTGAATATGGCCTTTGTTCAGGGTTTTTTGAACATTTGCAAATTTTGGGTCACAATAGTTGAGGTATCGTGTGAATTCTGGAAAGGTCATGTAGATCTCTAGTTTATCAATTTAGTTCACGTGTGGACTTTGTTTGCCGTGATTAGTTTGTGTTTGATTAAAACCAGCAACTCATATCTGGGCTCACATTCTTGAATTTATAGAAGGAAAGAACTTTTTACTCTGGATTTCACTATGAATGGGAGATTTAGCATTTGTTTATATGTTTTTTGGATAATTTGCCTTATAGTATACTAATTAAGTAACATTTCACAAACTGGTGAACATCTTATTCTTGTAGTGAATATTGTTTCCTTTGTTGTTCAACTGCGTTTTCTTTGTTCGTCGTGTCGCCTCTCGGATGTTATTCAAAAATATTCGCCGTCGAATCATAAAGTATCTACCTTTAACCGTCAGATATCATAATGGACAAATTGTATGGTTAAGATTAAATACGTATGTTTTGATACATTAAAAGTTGGCACGGTTCGCGTTCAAAAAAAATGGTTACTCTGGTTCTGATCTAGTTTGAGGTTGACTTGGGGACGTTTGGGGCTTTGTTTGACGTTACTGTTTGCCTCTTCAGGACAGGTTGTATGGTTGAAGTTATTCCGGGGGTGTAGTTTGGTCCAAATATTTTTGGGTTTTCAAAGATTGCTGGGCATATGATTGTGGATCCACATTCTTCATGGAGTCCTTCATTCATTATTGAATCCTCCTTTCAGATTATTCTCTTTCTTTGTCAAGTCAGTTAAACAGTTTCTTGAACTCCTGGAAGCTCTTGAGTCTAAATCTAACCATATGTTTTTGTAAGATGGCATTTAATTGCCCACCATAATGTGAAAAGATTGATTTAGCACACAAGTCTGTGCGGTGCTTAGTTTGTGATGATTTGTGTAGTTTAATACATTGAAATTGAGTGTTTTATTTGTTTTGACAATTATGCATGTTGATATTATCGCAGGACTTAAGGAAATCACACCAGGTTGTGTATGATTCGAAGCCGCTGCGGCTTGGATTTATAGGCTATTTGTGGACATGGGTGTCATAATTAGACATAGAGATAAAAGTAAGTCATTATCAGTTGGGTGTTTGACTTATAGATGTCAATATTATGTTGGGTATGTTGGCATGGATTGGGATTTAAATTAGATTTATGTGGTTAGTGATATCAGAATCACGGTCTTCATGGTTTAACTAAATCAACTACTGTATGGTGTTGATGGTGTGAACACGATCTAAGGACATCTGATAAGATATTGCTTATCAAAGACTATCAATGCTTTTAGATAGTTATTTATCCAGTTTGTCACAGTGGCTGATAAACTTTTGCAGGTGTCAATGCTTTTGAATAAACATTTATGAAAATGTCCAATGTTTTGAATGACTATTTGCCGAGAAGTTAATCAACAGCTTTGAATAAAAATTTGTTTATGAAGGCATCACGATTTTTTAAACCAAAGCACATTTATCGGAGGGTGTCAATCTTTTGAATGACTATTATCGGATAGTTTGATGAAGCAAAGCTTTGGACCAGTTGTTTATCGGAGGTGTCCAATGCTTTGAACGAGCTATTTAATGAAGTGTCTCTAATAATGCTTTGTTTAAGCGGTTTCGGAGGTCAACCAGACCTTTGTTTTAAATTGATTTTCAGGAATTGTCAGTTTTATTTATAAAACCAGAAAACTTGTTTTGGGCGAAAGGATATTAGTGTGGTTGGAAAATGTAATGGTAAAGTTTCACTCTGGAGCTTAATGAGGATTTGGTTAGGACTCGGGTTTGAAAGGAATTGGTAGGATCCATTACATAGGACATGTTGGTCAACAATCTCAATTTGCAGCTATATGGTTTCATTCTAAATGTATCTGTAGGGAGTCTTTGCTATTTGTTGCGCTGGCCATTTGTGCCATGTTGGGGAGTGGCTGGCGGATTTCACTTTGTTTGGGCGTTTGCTCATCTGATGCGTGGACCACCTTACAGTCTGAGGAATGTAGCAGGAGATGTTTGCTCACACTAGAGGCCCGATATTGAGAAAGAAAAGCCCAGGATTATGGCTTTGGTTTGTATATTTTAAACATGTGACAAGATATCTTGAATTTTTGATATATGTTTTGCATAAAAAATAATTGCAATTACGCCTTATGGACTATGGTTTTTACCGTCCTTATGTTTGGTAATGGATCAGCTGGGCATGTGGCCCATTTTACTCGTATCGGCGGACTGGTGGAGTCGTTGCATTATATTGGGCCATGTTGTGTGTGATTCTTATGATTGTATTTTGGGTAGAGCTTAGAACAAAGGAGACTCGGGCGATTTTGTTCAAATGTTGGGTCCTGGAAAAAAAGGGGACTAATGGTGGTGTCAGGTTTGAAGCGTTGATCTTCGCAGGAGTTAACAGGGACGTGTCGCTGGGACTCTGGTTACAGTGCGCATATTATCAAGCGCCAGGCAATAAGATTACCTGAGGAGCTCGGGTACCATAGCAAATATGGTCTTGCAATCCCCAGTTACAAATCTGCATTCGAATGTAGTCTAGGTACATGGGCCTGAATTTGCTGGGCATGAGTTAGAATCATTGCATAGACATTATATATTTGTGTTCTAACATAAATGTTTGTTAATGTTAAATTATTGTGGTCTACCTTTTACATAGTAAATCATATATGGAAAAAGAAGAACACTAGGGGTTGAGAACATAACCTTCAGGGTTTAGAAAAAAGGAATCATGGGATTAATACTCGAGTCCAGGGAAGTGTACATTTTATATAACATTGAAACATATTTGCACAAAATATTATTTATATTAGCACAGTTGTTATTAAGGATGAAATTGTGAAATGATAAATTGATTATGACCCAATTTTGTACTAGAACAAGGAATTAAGATTTATAATTATGACGAAGGGATATGAGATTATATATAGAGAGAGAATTATAAGTATAGAAATAACAGAAGTTGATTTAAATCGCAGAGGGGAGGACCTAATTGAAATAAGGAGAGAATTAAACTTGCAAAGGGATGGATTAAACAACATCTCATTTTGATCATTTTGCGCTATTAAACCGTGGAGAGAAGAGAAGAGAAAGGAGAAAGAAGAAGAAGAGGAAGAAGAAGAGGAGAAGAAAATAAAATTGCGATTTTGCACGGATTCTTGTATGGTTTTGGTTTTGTATGGATTTTGGAAACCATTAAAACCTAGGGTTTTATTGAGTTGCTCTACCTTATTCAAGTGTTAGAACTATGTGGGTGAAACCCTAGTTGGTATAAGATAAACGCCGATTCATCTGTTTCTGGTTTTATATGGATTGGTGGGCACCCCAGTATGATTCTTAGGATTTTCTAAAAAGTTTGGATTATATAAGTTCGAACCACCAATACTAGAGTGGCGTGGTATGGTTTTGTTAAATTCATGTTGATCTTGAAGGTTGTTTGTATTGTCTTAGTTGAGAATGGTTCATAAAAAAAGAAGAATGTTTGGGTTTCCGAGGAGATAACCTTAAGCTTTGCCAAAAAAAAACCCACCTTTTCTTAATTTTTGGCTAAATGTTGAGTTATAATTTATCCAGTGATGGTTCCAATTAGTAAAAGAACCACTAAGAAAATGGAAGGATTGATTTATAGAAGGGACCAGATTCAATTAGCTCTAGGCTCCCAAATGGACTTAAGGGTGAAGCTCGTGTGGCTCACGGGGTTTATCTTTGTTTTTTAATTATTGTTATAGTCTTGACCATGGAGTTGAGTTCCTCATAAAAATTGGTGGTTAAATTGATGAAATAGACTTGGAAGGGGAATAATTTACTTGAAGGAGTGTGAAGTTGTAGCCTAGGTATGAGAAATGTAAAGAGTGGTGCTCTGCAGATTTTGTTCTAATTTAGGTAAAATCTAGATGTAGAATCACGGCTAACGGTTTGGTAGTCAGATTGGGTAGTTCAATTGGAAGAAACCTTAAACATCATTTCAAATATGGTGAAACCATTTCAATTATGGGTTAAGACCGAAATCAAGGATAAAGCGAATTGATTGATTGACTAGCGATTTGGCATCAAAATGCGTAACTTACGTATTATGTGGTTGAGGCGCCAGGAAGGAACCATTGAAAATTTAAAGATGTGGATTGGATATAAAGGACCCCGGTTGGAGGTTCACGTTACTGAAATGTTTGAATAATTTACCGTTAATAAAGTCAGGAGAGTATTGTTGGAAAAAATTCTTCCAAAATAGTGGTTTTAAGACCTTTGCACTCAGATAGGTGTTCATTTGAGACTTTCATAAATGTTGTTTTATTATCTTGTGAAACGCATGTAACAGAAGTTCGTACCAAATCAGATGCAACAATAATTAAGCGCGTAAACCTCGTTAAGTTTTACAACTTGTTCGCAACGAGCGATTAATATTTTCACAGTAACTCTGCTCTTGGTGTGTGGATGAAAACAAAAAGAAGCGGAGAAGATTAATGGAGTTATTACTCCAACTTTTATGTAAATGTAGTCTTCTAGAGCTATTTTCAATACCCGAACATATTATTTATAAAAATGTTTTACTGCTGACATATTATGGTTTCAGTGTAATATATTTGACAAGCAATGGTTTAAAGTATTAAACCATATTTCAAGCGAAACGAATGGTTTTAAGTATTAATCATATTTAAAAAAAAACTAAGCAAGCAATGGTTTGATTGTAAGCCTATTTGAAAAACAAACAAGCAATGGTTTTGATTGTAAACCATATTTGAAAAGCAAACAAGCAATGTGATTTAAAGCAAACCAAGCAAATATGATTTAGAAAGCAAGCCAAAGAAAGCAAACAAAAAGTGTATTTATAAACCGGGTCTTAAGAAATCCCTAGTTTAAGCAAGCATACGGGGTCGGAGGTATTTAAATGCGATGGACGGTGAAGTTCAGGAAAGAGTATTTCATCATTTTAGATTTGCATTGAGCAAACTTGGTTTCATACATCTGTGATAATAAAGGGGACGTGGCGTCTTTAAAATTATAGAGGTTGGCATTTTCAGCTATTATATGGTGATGAACCAGTTCAAATATATATTACAGGAGAAGTGGTGCTGGGCCCCAGACCCTTCCACCTAGGTGATGTGGACCCGAGGTCACTGTATAAGCAGTTGTCAGATACACGTGTTTACTAGGTACAATAGCAAGGCCTTGGTGGCTGATCTTGATTTATAAACATTTTCCTCCCCAGTTTAAAATGTATGAGTAAGCAAGCAAGCATTTATAGAAAAGGTTTTATAAACTTTTATGGCAGCTTAATAATTAAGTTTAAGAAGTTTTAGAAACTTAAACTAAATAACTGAGCATAGTATGGAAAAGTTTTGAAAATTTTAAACAAAGCAAGCAAGAAGTTTGAAATTTTGAAGGCACCCAAAGAAAAGCCGTGAAGTTATGAAAAGTTTTATAAACTTTATGTAAAGCAAGCAAGGTTTTGGAAAATGCTTGTAAAATATGGTTTCTGACTTTGAGATGTTACCGGAAAAGAAACGGCGACATCAACATGCACACCCTGGAGCTCGTTTAAGCTTATTATTTTCCTGTTTAAACTGTTCACAAATACAGATTATGCGGACAGACATTTTCCAGTATTCTCCAAAACCACAGTATAGTATTTGTATTAAAAATAACTTAATATGAAAACCGCACAGATTTAATAAGTTAGACATATGTATGTACATAGTTTGTTTTGTGAAATGTGATGAAGCAGGATCTTTGAAGAGTGTGACTTAGTTTGCCATATTTTGAAAAGAAGTGTAAAGCGTAATATACAGGTTTTAGGACTATATCTGTATCAAGCTATTGTAACGTGAAATTTTATAAAACTCAAGTTTAGAAAAGAAAATTTTTGTATATAGGTTTGAGCTAAACAACGAAGAAGCCGCTTCGAGATTCTCTAATTCGTTTGGGACCTGCTGGATGGGTTTCTATAGGGTGGAGCCTTTTTGCCGCTAAACAGGGAGTGGGGTGTGAGGATAATTCAGATGTTGAACTAACTTGGCTGGTGCTCGCCACTACTGGTTAAGACAAGGAGGGGATCAAGAGTTTATGGAGATCCTCAGATTGCCCACCCTAGGATAGGCTATTGCGGAGGAACCGGCTAGGAAGATCCGACGCTATGGTGAAGTTGGGTGAAATATCAGAGACTTGGAGGTGATGACGCGGAGAGGTTGTGACTCTTCGCGACCGATATTTCTCATTAATGCTAATGGTGGATGCTCAGAATCGCGTGGCTAAGTTCCACCAGTTAGCTCGTTCCGTGGATGATTAATAGCCTATAGACGCGAGGAAGAACGAAGAGGGATCGTTCGATTGGTAATAAGAACTGAATGGGTGTGGGATTTTTCTGCCGAGATGTGGACTCATGGTCAGAAGCCTGGCCCGCCAAGAAGAGAAGATGTCTACAGGCATTAGGGATCGAGTGCTGAATGGGAAAAAGAAAGGAGTGGTCTTCTTCTGGCTTGGAAAGAAGCGGAGGACTTCTGTTCGTAGGACCTCGAGCCAAGACCAAAGACCTCAAATGAGCCGAATGGATCGTCATAAGGTGGAGGACATTTTAGGACTTTTGGTAAGCCAGAACAAGGAAGGTGTTACCATTACGAAGCACCGGCATAGGGCAGTTGCCCCGGGCGGGGATCGAGTTGCTCGGACACTTATGGTCCCGGTCTCCAGTGTTTCACTTAAACCTGATTTTGTATCACTCTGCACCACAGCGCCGGCCCGAGAGGGTCATTCTCAGTCCGGGAACGCCTTCAGGCATCGATTAGTGTACAGATAGGCTCGAAAAACCGAGGCATACAGGTGAGGTGGGTGCACAGACCTCATAGGCCGGGACTTGAGACCAAGGGGCATGTTTACACCAGCCGCCATTTGAGCTTGAAATTAGTCGGATGTACAAGGTTATGTTTGCACTCCTCACTCCAGAACCAAGTTATTGTTTGATTCTAACTATGTTGTTAGTCATTTGGAGTGCTTAGATGAAACGTTGCACATACATTGTGATATGATATTGCATGTGTATGCTGAATTCGAGATGAAATTCCTTTAGGAAGAGCGGCGTAAAGCAGAAAATTTAAAATTTAAAATACAAGAATATGATAAAATTCTTTGGAATGAAACTCGGGGAAGCCTAGAAAATTCTCTAGATCTGGATAATCAAAATAGACCTGTGTATGGTTTGGTTCTTAAGCTGCAAATCTAGACCCATAAAGTTCTTAAATTAAAGACAAGCGGAATTTTTACGATTTTGGGTAGTGAGTCTGATGACTCAGAAGAAACGGAATTTACGAAATTTTGAAAGTCAAAAGAAATGGATTAAACTAAGTTCATTTAAAATAGAATTGAACTAAAGCTCAATCGTTTGAGGACAAAAAGCGAACTCGGGGATCAGATGGACATATGGCTGGCGTGACCTGTAACTCCAGTTAAACCAGAGATAAAAGGAGACTTAAAATGTGGGAAAAAGGGGATTTCTTCATGGGGAAGTGTCTCATGTGAAGGGAGAAGAGGGTTAGGGCTCAGTGGGAAGAGTGGGGCGCGTGCCCTCTACTGTGGCCATCTTTCTCTTTTGCCTCAGTTTATATAGACACAGGGTATGGAATCTTTGTATCTACCTCTACATAATCTTGCAGTGGTCTCTGTTTCTCTATGCCCAGTTTTCTTACTTGCTTATTGGTTTGATTCAAGAAATGGTGGGTTTTGGGTGTTTGGGTTTGGGTCTGACTAAATCAGCTCCATAGCAATCTCTGTTGATTAAGACTCTGAATTTGCTTAGTTTTATACATTTCAAATACACCACCAACTTTTAAAGCTTTTGTTCTGATTTGTCATTTTCGGTTTGGACAATGTGTTGCTTTTTGAATATGTATTTACATTATTTACAGAGTGAATATCATTGCTTTGTTCAAGAAGGTTTGGAACTTTATTACAAATTTTGGTCTAATATAGTTAAATTATGCGATATGGATATGAAGGTCAACTCACTCAGATCTCTAATTTTGTAATTTAGTTTATTATGGGCTTTGCTTATGATGATTGGTTTCCTTTGTTAAATCAACAACTCTGTGTCACCATTTGTGCACTAATTTGAGAAGGAGAAAGAACACCCTTCTGGTTCCTTATGATTGGAAGTTAAGGTATTTTATATGTTTTGGACTAATTTTTCCATTAAAGAAACGCTGAACAAATAGGTATTTTCTGCTTAGGAGAATATGATGTTTCACCCCATTAATAAATCGGCTATTGTTTTATTTGTAATACTCTTATGATTTTATTGACTAAAAATAGATGCTCTGGGATATATCAATCAACAGTCATATGAATCAGAAATGCGCAAAGTCACCTTTATCAAATAAAGTATATGATAATAAGGATAATTGGCTGTGAGTTAAATTAAAACCATTGTCATTTGTTGCTATTCAAAACGTTGCTTTAGATTGCATAAATACACAAAAAAAATTTTTTGTTTCTTCGCTATGATGTGATTTCCGTTATGTCCTTGAATGGGTTTGTCGCGGGGTTGAAAGGTTAACTTCCAGGGTGGGGTTTTGGATCGAAGATGCATGTACGGGACCTCAAAGGTTATGAAGCCGCAATTGCATAGGTTTCCACCCCTTCTAATAATGTTCATTCATAACAGAAGCCTCCGACTTTGAATGACCACCTTTTGTCAAATTCATATTTACGTTCTTAGACTCTGCCGACTCAGCCAGTTCTGTCGGCCCATGTGCGTGAATGGCATTTTAGTGCCCATATTCTTAAAGGAGTGATTGTAACACTAAAGTGTACAGTTTGCCCAGTTGTGAGCGGTTATGCGGTTTAATTTGTTGAAGTGGATTGTATTTGTTTGGTAATTATCATGATGCCAGTGATATCCATGAGACAGATATATAGTTTGTTAATATGATTGAGGCCAATTGCATGACTAGTTTATCATATTGGACATGGGTGTCCACCAGATTTGGACTGAAGGATAAAACGATCATTATCCGATTGGTGATGACTTATGATCATCGAAAATGTATGTATTGGAAATTATATTTGGCATGAATTGTAGGGTTTAAATTGGAATTATCATGACCGGTGTCTCGGGGTCCATTGTTTGCGCATGGATATCATGGGTAGGCATATGTGCATATGCTTTCCATTATATGTAGCATGGGATGAATAGACAGCCAAACATTTTGTGCATTTCATATACCGAGGGTTATGCGCTAAAACGGTGAGTGTCATGGTTGTTGTCTTCCTTTGACTCTTGATGCAGTTAGGTGATGGACTCGTCTTTGACTGGACAACGTCGGAGGCCAGAGCTCTATGGTCTTGTAGTTGTAAACGACCTTTTTGTAATATGGTGTTGATGATGTGGGCTCGGTCTGGGGACTAATCTTCACAATGAACCACAAAGCTATTTCTCGAAGGCTCCAATGCTGCGGATGAAGCTGAGCAGCTCAGAGACATAATGAGCTTTGAATAAAGATGTTTACTCAGGGGACTGTCTATTGTACCCAAGCTTGACATTTGACTGCGCTACATCACTGGGGCAGTTCTGATTGTCAAACTAACGAGAATACGTCTTGTTTTCCATCAACATTGCCTCCATTGATAACTGAACCTTTATTTCTTCTGTTTTTATCATGTTGTATTATGTATTAACATAACATATATCTTCTGAGAACTTATATACATGTAAAATGTCGACCATAAAAGGCGAAATCAAAATATAAATAAATATTTTTTGGGAATGCCGGGAATGAGAAGCTCTTTTCTGTTTTGCGGAAAGAGCCTAAATCTTATCAGAGATCTTTCTTCAGTTGGTGGGAACTATGTGGCATTGCTAGTGGAGCCCGCCACATGATCCATATAGTAATGTATTTTCGCCTATATTTATATTCAATGGAGGTTCAAAAATGAGAGATCTAAGAAATATCTTTCCACGACATAGGTACATCAAAGGCGTCTAATGCTTTTGAATAAAGTTGTTTATGATTGTAATAACTTTGAATAAGCTGTTTGCTCGGTGTCCGATGCTTTTTAATAAAAATTTAACACATTGGAGGCATCGATGTTTTCTGAATAAAAATTGTTTAGCGGGAGTTGTCAGTACTTTGGACAAACCTATTTATGGAATTATTAATGCTTTTAAATGGAAAATTTGTTTATCGGGAGATTATTAATCTATGGCTTTAGATAAGTTGTTTATGGATTTTGTCAATGAAGCTTTGGACAAAATTTGTTTTATAGGAGATATCATTCTTTTTTGATTTAAAAGCGGTTTCAGATTGTCCGTGCTTTTGTTTTAAAGCGTTTGAATTGTCGCGTGTTTTATTTATAAGAACGAGGCTTTGTTTTGGATAAAGGACCATTGGTTGAAATACTAATAGGTGGGGTTTCACCTCTAGACTAAGCATATGTAGAGGGCTGAGTTGGGACTCGAGTTTGGAGTGAGTGGGCTGGTGTGGATATATTGGAGCAGGCATCTCATTCACCGCTGGTACTCCTTGGTTTCCATTCTAGGATGGCATTCTGAAGTGTTTGTTTGTTTTGCATAATGAAGCTGCATGCACTTAGATTGGGCGTATGCAATTCACTTTGTTGGGCATTGCTCACCCGGATTTGGACTTGGTCGAGGAATGTAGGGAGGCGAGCAGTGGAGGCTGCGATATTGAAGAAATCACGGATTGTGGCGTTTTTATATTTTGCCATATGTGACCAGAATGCCATTTTGATTTTTATATGTTTTTATGCCGGGTGTGATATAATTCAAAACACTTACTTATGGATTATCTGGTTTACGATCTTAAAGTTTTTCACAGTATGGATCTAAATCGACTCATGGCTGGGCACACAGTATATTGACTTGATTAGGTGGTTGTATTTATATTAGGGCCATGTTGTGCACAATTGCACTAGATTAATATTTTAGGTAGAACTGTTTGAGGGCTCACCCGGTGCGTTCATCGCCAGGTCCGAAGAGGACCGATAGTGGTGCCAGTTTTGGAGGCACACGCGATCTTCGCGCGGAGTTCGCAGTTGTCAGCGGACCCGGGATTTGGGGCCCTAAGGTTAGACAACGCTGAGCATTAATCGCGCCATAGTTCCACGTCGCCGCCGCGCCTTGCCGTTAGCGGTGAACTAATATAATTGCATTGGCACATGCGAAACGCTGACATGGGTGTGGTGCATTATTTGAATCGACCTTATATTGGGTGTGCCGAGTGGTGTAAAGGTACCGCCGGTTTTACGCGGCGGTCCAGTGACGTGATGTTGAGCCGGTGACTGGATTAATAGGACAGCGTCCGAAATGGTCGCGTAAGTTAAGGAAATGGTAAAGAGATGTTGCATCTTTGGGTATTAACCAGTTGGATAGATTCCCCCAGGTGAAGGCCCCATCAATTATGGTCCGGACATAGGTCCCAATGGTGAAAGGCTAGTAAAGTGTTTGGTTGTGGGCTAGATTTTGGTTTTTAAAAAAAAATCATTACCCTGAGGAAAAGCGGATTTGTAAATAGAAAATATAGAGGATTAAGAACAATCTTTGAGTTTTAATATGGAAAATGGCAGGAGTAATTCTACTGAGCAATCATGAGGAGTGAGTGAGGACCTTCGGGACATGGGATAAGGTGAATGGCATTCATCCATAGCATAACCGACATTGGTGGGAATATGTTTCGGCAGATGTGTGTTTCATTGTGGACATGGGTGGGAAGTAGCCCTCATGGAAAAATTCAACTACGAGCATTGCTGCCGTCATGGGAATATGTTTCAGTCACGAAGTTGCACCTAGGGATGGACCGTCCCGGGACCTTAGAGCGGAAAATGACCCAGGACTGGCCTTATTTACGTATTTTGCAAAAATCCCCAGGTAGAAGACTAATTTACACGTAATTTATTCGACTCTGAGGTGTAATTAATATTTTATCTTAATGTTATTTGTGGTTTTCCAGCGTCAGCCTTTATGTGCTAAAGTTTAATTTGTGGTTGATTTAGGAACTGTTAGACCAAAGGAAAATCGGAGAAAAATCGTTGGACCTCACAGTTTCCAAATTTTGGAAATTCAGCGACGCGGGGTTGTTATCATGTTTGGAAGAACAGATGTCCTGCGGGCATGAATCGCTGACGGGAGTGCACGCCATGACAGACGCTTGCCACGCATGTAGCGTGTACGCTCGGAAGGCTTATCACGAAGGAGCTTTGCTTGGTGTTGTCGCGACGAAGGATTCCCTGCCGTGATAGGTTGCCGTTTAGGCGTTGCGACGCAGCCACCCAAAATTATACGGCAAAAGGCGCGAAGCTGCGGGACTAGTTTCCATGGCTGATAGAAGGTTTCGCCTGTCGCTGACATGTTGACCATCGTGTTGCGAGCACGATTGGCTTGCGCGATGTCGCGACAAACTGTGAAAGTCAGACTGAGTTTGCGGTGAAGTGGGCACACAGGTCGCAGCAGGTTAGCTTGCCCCATGCATAGGAATTTGGTGTCCGCAGCGGGGCCTTAGCCGGTCAAAGTTAGTTTTGGCTGTATTCAAATTACAGTTCGATAAAAGTTATCGATTAGAGAAGCGAAACTACGCCGGCGAAATTCTATGTAATGAAGGGTTGTTGGTTTGGACATACAGTGTGCATTCAAATTTAAGTTCGACCAAAGAGTTCATTTGCATTTGGGATGTCATGATCATGCTTGGATGCGTTCACGTGAAACACCAGTGAAGCGTAGTAAGCTGATCAGCGAAGTGCTTTCATGCATCTGCTTCGACCCGGTCCTCGAAGTGCTGTGGCGCGCGGGTGGTCTTTCGCGACCGATGTAGTGCTACCTTGACTGGGGTGCAGAGTGTTCGCGCCTTGTCGCGCGCAGGCTGAACTACGGTATTACGTGGTGGCATTGTTTAGGGGACCTATTCGGGTTGTGACAGCGTACGATTTGCGTCTGGTATGCACGAGAGATTGTAGAAGCCTAACCATCGGAACCTTACTTCTTGTTTATGCGAAACCTTTTCGGTGCAGATTAATTGATGGCATAAACCATTAATAACCTTATTTTCTTTATATAGTTGAAGTTACTGATCTAAATACCGCCTCTTGCAGTCAGGAAGCGACTATTCGGTATTATTTCTTGATTATATCAATATGAGCTGGGTGATGAATTATACATGTAAGCATCTTCTTTCGCATGTAGGCGGCCAAGTGTGACGCAAAATAGGGTTTTCCAATATATGGAAAATTGGAAAAAAATGCTTCTCTTTCTAGTTATTCTCCAGGTTAGCATATTCTTTTTCTTGCCATCATCTTGTTTTGATACCTTCCACTCATAATAATATGTTTCCTTCTATCTAATTGATGTAGGAACATTTCCGCATACAATTGTTTGGAACCTTCTTATCATCCTCATTTCCATCAAATATTTTATCATATTAAATCCGCAATTGGAACGGGTAAAATCGACGATGACCCATGTAACACACTAGCACTTTGCCATTTTGGCTAATCGTTCTGACAGTGTCCTTTGACCTCGATAAGACAGAAGAAAGACATACCTTTTGAACTCAGCCGGAAAGGTTTGCTTTGCTCTTGGAAAACAGTGAGTTATGGCGCCTCTTTTACTGAAAATTTGTTTGTTTGGAGGCGTCATGCCTTTCAGCTCTGACCTCCATAACTCTATTCATATTTAGTAATAGTTTGTTTAGGTATATATCAAGTATCATTCGGTGCGGGTTAGACCAGAATAGTGGGCGGCGCTACTAGAATGTTTGTTTCATACATCCAAAGCGTGGATTATCTGGAATGAAACTATGGGCCACATGTTGTATAGAAATTGACATATTCAAGTTGAACCCGTCCTTGCTAAACCAAGCCTAACATTTTGAGGTTCTTTGAGAGAAATGGAAAGGTGTACCTTATCAAGTTTTCAACAAAAGAGGTCTCTGGACCTCTCATCATCTCATACAACAATAACATATGAACATGCTGGGAAAACTATCTTTGATGGCATATATAACCTTTGAAGTCTTGGTTTTAAGGAAAATACTTGTAATGCCTTAAAAATTTTCTTTCTTTGATGGCCAGTTACTCATTTTGTGGGATGGACAATAATTGTTTCCCTTCTGAACATACATGGCCAAAACTAGATGCATTTGCGTATATTTTGAATACAAAATACAAGATTTGGGGAAGCATGATCTTAAATATAATGGAATGAGGTCACAGTCTCTATTTTGTTTAAAGTGATAATTTGCTTTGCAGTATCTCTTCTTAGAATTATATCCTTCAATAATTCCAGTGTATTGTAATGACTTATTGCTCCATCATTGGACACTTCCATGTGGAAATGATGTATGATACAAGGCTGACTTTGTGGGTTTTTACCTAGGATATAATAATTCAGAAACGACTCGAGAATTAAAGTTGTTTGAATTCTAATTGATATCTAATTCAAACTCCTCATGAACATGGACTTCTTTGATTCCTCTGTTTGGCATTGAAATTCCAGAATGCATCATTTAACATTTCTTTTTGTCTATCATCTTGCATATTAGACTCGTGGTGTCACTGTACTTAATATTTGTGAACATAAAATCCATATTCCCATGCATGAAGCCGCCATTGCAATTTTAGTTATCATTGTCTAACAATGGAATCATATGATTTCTAAAGCTTTTTCGTGCATTATTAAAGACGATCCCAAGATCATCTTGATTTCTATCTCATTGTTGCTATGCCAGCTTTGTCGAACCTTATCATTGACATTTTCCATTTTCTGAAATTCAAATCATGATCATAACAGTGAGATCTTTTCCTATAGACACAATGGATGTGGAGGTGTGACACAATCATTGAGAGCTCCTATATCGGTGGTGGTTATGTTTAAGTACTGTTCTATAGATCGATCACCAGAGCATGTTGGTTCATTTTAAAAGAAATTTAAAAACGGCACATTTCCTACGGTTCCTCTGAAAGTAAATGAAATAGTAGAAATTATCAACAGATGGTTATTAACAGCTGCTAACAATATGTCACACGTCAAATGCTTTTACAGGAAACAGAGTGCATTGAAATTATAGAATGATAAAACATAGAATGTTTGTATTTCTATTTTGTCCGAATAAACAAGTTGAAGGCATCATTTTGAATAGAACTTCATACAAATCATATGGAAACATTTACAGTTTGAAAAGCTGGGTAACAATATAATAAATAATCATATCCATACTTTTCCAGCTTGTGACTTGATGATCAAAGTTAGCCCCATCATCAGAGATATGAATAAAGTTTAAGTTTACTAAATTGAGAATGAGTGAATGATAAATAGTTAAATAAACAATATTAGAAAGAATTACAAAACACACCATAGGACTAACATATCAAAAATTTATACAAGGAGAGTACTGCAGCGTAGGACTTATAAATAATATAAGACTGCAGAAATGCATAGGTAACTGGCGTTTTTGAAGCTATAAATCACATAACATAACAACTAGTAACAAGAAAAACAGATTTCCAAAATTCCAAAAAATCATAGCTCAGTTGATTTTCCCTGTGATAAATAAAATTCTCAAAAAAATAAAAAATAAGGATGAATGAATTATTAGCCTAAAGCCAAATTAAGAGTACTGACAATTTTCAAAGGACATTTCAGATAAAATAGCGGTGTAAAGTGGGACTTACAAACAGACCACGATAATCCGATGGAATGTATCAAAGTTCTAGCAGTATATACCAAATAAAGGATGGAAGCTCAACACCTAAAGTCTAAAAATTGAGGACTACGTTTGTTAGATTGCCGGCATTTGGGCAAACAAAGTTTGGTTCGCGAGCCTAACTCTTTCCCGATAAACCAAAAGCTGACCGTGGAGAACACAAACAAGACCTTATGATGAGTATCTTAAATACTCATTTATTTATGTTTTGGCAGGTTTAGCGATTTATCAGACAACAGTGTCATAATGCTCTACTTTTCTCAGGTAGTTGGGCGCCATTGGCGAATGACTGAAATCGAAGAAAATCGACAGTCATATACGATTATGAAAATTTGCCTATGGTCTGCTTTCTGCATCCTCGTTGGCATGGGTAGATTCTAAACTAGGGCTTTCTATAGACACACTAGTCATTATGATTTGGAGTCCATATACGAAGGAGACTGACCTCGAAGTCAACAACAAGGAAGGCAATAATTGCACAAAATCACCATGCTACAACCTTAGAAGTCACTTTAGCATGAGAACAAGGGCTAGTGACAAATCCAATCTTTGTAGCTTAGAAATGAAGATCAGACTTAGGACTTTGGGATTTTGGGGTTTTAGCAAAGAAAGATGGAGGTTGATCTACAAGTCAAAAACACGAGGGACTCTTTCGATAACCAAAGCAGACTGTAATCGGGGGAAAACACGTGAAGACATGCCAATTAAAAACAAATTAGAGATTAGACAAAGAAAAGGAAACTTACAGAAAATGAAGAAAAATTTACTCTTTTAATGAAGAGTGCGATTATTTTAAACTTCAGAGAAGATGACTAGTGGGCCCATAAAATCCAATCTTCTGGATATATTAGAATCAAACGTAGGAACTAGGATTTCTAGGGTTTTAGCAAATAAGAGTGATGGTTTCAGAGATAGAGAATGGTTTGCAGAATAGAAGAGGGAAGGTTTAGATGCATTAAGTGAAACTTATAGTAAGCAATATTTGAAAAACCGGTCAAAACTTCAATGAATTGATAGGTTCAATCGATTGAGGTTTAATCAGTCAGCTATTTCTTGGTCCAAATTTGTTTTATAGACTGCAGTGACCGTTTTGGTCGATCTCTGCACTATTTTCTATACCTGACAGTTGACCAATTCCTAAACCGATCGACCATTTGGTTCATATTCTAAACTTTCGTTTTCATCTTGAGTTTCAAAGATATTTGGTTACACCATAAGTTTGAAATGCTTTAATTACAATTACAAATGTAGCCCCTAATTGCATTGAATGTATCAATTGTTCTTATTAAAAGGTTTGTGAAAAGCTCATCCATAAGTTGGTCCTCGGTTTTAACAAATTCATGAGTATTATCCATTACATGTGGTCTTTAAATGATCACACAAATCTCATATCTTTTCATAAGACCAGAGAAAGAATTCGTTTTCTGAAAAATGGCAAAATTAATTTACGGTGAAAATCAAAATTTTTCATAGATCTCGAGACGATCAAAATGGACTCACCCATTACAGGATCATCTACATGAAATCTAGCTTCTGTCCAATTCATTCAGATTCAGTGGTGATCGAAAATTACCACATTTTAAAACGCTGGAGTAGCTTGGTCACATTAAGCGATATGAGATGTGACAAAGTCTGCCTAGTATACTCCATCAAAGCTGTATTTATGATGAAGTTAGTAGAAATGGATGTGAAGGATAATTGCCATTAATGAAATCAAGACTTGAGGACATAGATCGATTAATACAATTGTTAATGATAATTGGAATATAAAACTTAGAAATGGTGATCTTCTTTAGCCTTGAGGAACTAACACTTTAGCGAGTAGAGAAGGGGTGATCTGGTGTGAGATTTTGTGATTTTTTACCCCAGAGCGCCTGCCAGATTGTAATTCGATCGGACGTGGTTTCATTGGAGGACGAAGGAAAGTTTCTTTCTACAGGCGGGACTCTGCTGCAGGCACAAATTTGGTGGGTTCAAACAACTCAAAAGGTAGGATAACACCTACTTGCAATTATCAGCTGTTTAAGAACCATGTCAATTGTGGAACATTCGCCGAAGGAGGCTTATTTTAGAGCGTGCTTCAGTCTCAAAAGCGTGAACAAGGTGGAGAGAAGAAAATTCCTATTTGAGTGGTGACAGGTAAACTTTAAGATGGTTTACTATTCCATGAATGAATGACTTCTGAAATAATTTTTGTGTGAAATATGTTTGGTTGAATTGATTCAAAATGAATTAACAGTGTTTATTGAATTATTATGTAGGCCTGGAATTTGGGCATGTAGTGATGGTGAATTTGCATAATATGTTTTTATGTGATTTAGTATGTAAATATGCCTTCTTGAATATATTAACTTTTGAGCATGTGGAGTTAGCATCATAACATTCCATATACATTTAGTTTACTAGACAGCGAGATTTGGAAATTGTGAGTGGTTTCTTGAGAGGTGTTGGAGGGTTGTGGAATGATATAATTGTGGGGTGTGTCTATATCTCTAATATCAATCGTTGGTCGAGCCCAGTTGATCTCGCGGAGGGTTTGTCCACCTACAAAATATCAATGTCGAGTCGGCCGGTGTGCTCATCGGAGGACAATACATAAAATATCAATCGTCGAGTTGGCCCCAGATGATGCCATGGAGAGGTTGTCACAAAATAAATTATCGAATTGAATTCCTCTGTTTGTAATAAGGTTATTATGGTCAGCAAATACCTTGTTTGAAACGTTTTCCTTACGGCTTGGCGAGTGTGAGAGTCAGTGAGACTGAGACATGGGTTTGGCATGTGGAGCGACGAGTATAGTTCATGAAATTGTTCGTAGATGTGTTTGTTTTGTCATACATGTACGCCGGTGAGGCTAACCGCGCAGAAAATTATCCTGACTTCCTGCATCGAATCATAAACTGGTCTGGGACAGTAGTGAAGGCGACTCACTAAGGCCGTGTTGAAAGGCCGACTTGTGGTTCTAATATTGATGTGCCACATGTATTAAAGATGTTGTAATTTTAACATATGTTGTATTAAGAGGTAGTGTGTTATCTTAGAACATCATAAGATATTTGGTTGAGATTTATTTTGATGATGCGATGCCCAGCTAGGCCCCGAAGTGGCCTTTTACTGTGATAGTGATGTTTAGGACGGTTTTGTGGTTTTAGGTGAGCTCCACATTACCGAGGGCTGCCCAATTTTAAAGTGGTGTAGAGTTTTGACATCGAGAATATTCACTGGGATGGCAAGATTGTCGCGGACCCCAGGTTTGGGGTGCTGAAGCAATGTGAGCTGGGTTTATAAAATACCTAAAGCTTATTATCAAATAGATTAAATTATCTAGATTACCACAGACTTGAAGGGACTTTGAGCCGTATGGTCATAGAGGTATAAGGACATCGCCACTTGGCAGCTCAGACGGCATGGAGTTCGTTATCACGTTACCTATGGAGGTCTTTGGGGACCAGAGATTAGAACACTTGCATACATGGTGTATGTGTGGAAATTGGATGTGTATCTTATGTTGATTATTATCTTGAATTGTGATCATATATTTCAGATATGACTGTGAATTGTATGCTTAAAGTGAATAGCATGGAAAAGCGTTGGGCTTCCTGGGACAGGAAATATAAACATAGGTGTTTCAGATTCTTTATTGAGCTGATGAAAAAATTGGACCAGTAGCTCAGTTTTGAAAGCATGAGCAGATCGGTTTTGTGAAAGTGAAATAAATTCAGTTTTGCACAAGAAAAAGGATTAAAGTTTAAACTCATAAATTTTTAGGTTAATATGGATAGCGATGTTCAAGTTATTTACTTCATGATACTTAAGAAGTCTTGGAAATGAAAAAAAAAAAATTTCTAAAACTTTAACAATGGGTAAGCGAAAAAAATGAGAAAAATAAAATTTTATAAATTTATTTGAGTTCTGGAAAAATGAAAAAAAAAGATTTTATATATATATACTAATTTGGTGAATTTTCATTATGGAAAGAAAAGAATGAAAAAAATAAGTGTGAAAAAAAAAAGAGCTACAGGATGGGCTCTTTAACACAGTCCGATATTAGGTATGTAGTGACCGAGTCTTGAGTGCGGTCTGCTGGAAGAAGGCGGTTCGATACAATGGAAGAATTGTATCATGACACTTAGAGCGGTTAAAGGCGTCACGGAGTTGGTAAAGGCGAAGGTGTCGTCCCGATAAACAATTATTATCATGACAGCGGAAACATCATTGTTTGGAAGAGAATATCCTGATAAACTTGATTATATCGCGGCCCAGAAGGCGATGGGCGCGCCCGTGACGTGTCAGCGATACAACGACCAGTTTATATATGGTCAAGGAAGAAGCACGCATCTGAAACCTGTGCGCGGCGCAACACGATCTTCGAAGCGCGGCGCAATATGCCGCCGAAACGCAACGGCGCCTTGCCAAAAGCGCTAACTGGCATGTATTGCCCAGCACTGTGGCTATGGCGTAACCACAACCTGCCTGGCGCGCAGCCGCGAAGCTGATGCGCCATTTGGCGTCAACCGCTTAGGCGCTGCGACCTGGACGGAGGGGCACGTCGACCCACTTCGGTATAGCATGGTCTCGCGCGCACCACAGAGGCTTTCATCGCGCAACAGGAATCGGCGTCGCGAAACAAACCGACCGACTGCTTTGCAGATGTATTAACCGGGGAGTTGGTTGGCCGATATGAAATAATGAGACTTGAGAAGTGAGCTACTACGGCGGTATGGAGAAAATGTTGGTTGCGCCACGCTGCGGAAATTAGGAACGCAGATTCGCCAGCAGGTTGAATCTCCAGCCTATTAATTGAAATATGCATTCTTGGAAAAATGCATTATCGCCGATAAATGATTTCGCCGCTCTTGAAGCGATCCACGAGAGGTTAGTTTACTTCGGTCGCCCACGGGAACAGAAAGAAATGTCGGATGGATTTCCAAATTTGAAGAAACATCAATGACGGCAATAACATGCCTCTACTTCCCAGAGGAATCGAAACGGGTTCGACAGCCAGGGAGAGGCTGAATCGCCATATGCAGGATATAGATACAGGGTGGGAAGTGTTGAAATTGCTATTGGGCATCATACCCCATATCATTAAGCTCTTTGGTATTCATTAAGTGTTTACCAGAGTAAGGGGTTTCTGATTGCTCAATGAGAAAGGAGGAAATTCCCACCGACTTTTTCTACAGTGGTATATATTATTCTGAAGGTTGAATGAGGTGACAGAAGGATCGCTTTCTGCCACGCCCCTTGGACGGCTCAAGGCATCAAGTCATCCACTACTTTTTAGATGGGTTCTGCTATTTCAGATCAGAGATGTTTGATGATCGAGAAAGACCACTCACTTGTCCTTTTAATTGCATATGCCTATAGAAGGATGCCTTTAGGTCCTATCACATTCCCATTCACTTTGGCGTGTCTTTCAGTATTTTCGTTGATATGGTGGGAAGTATTATGGAGGTTCTGTGGATGACATAGAGTTCGGAAAGTTAGATGAATGCCTGAGTCCATTTGGAAGCCCAGTCTCCACAGGTCATCGAAAAAGAACCTGAAGCACTAAATGAAAAAATGTTGGCCCCATGATAAATCAGAGGGCATAGTGTTTGAGGCACATCATTTCAAGCGAGAGGGGGTGGAAGTGGGATAATAAAATTAGAATTGATCTGAAATTACATCTCTACTAATGTAGAAGACAATCTGGTAATTCTTGGACATGCGAGCCTCTATCATGAGTTCATCAGACTTCTCGAAAATTGCTAAGCCGCTCTGACTCCTTGGAAAAGATCAGGATTTGAATGGGATCTTGAGAATACGAGAAAGGTTAAGCTTAAGGCATATTTGACTATAGCCATTATGAAACCACTATTTGACTTACCTTTTGAGGTAATGTCTGCGATGCCGTGTTGCTTATTATTTGTGGACGGTTCATCGAGCAGAGGTAAGGGAAAGTCATTATGTGGTGTATGCGGCGAAGCGTTAAGTGAAGTTTAGGGAAAACTCTGTTTACTCTGGAGAAAAATTAACTAGCGGTGGTCTATGGCACGTTAGTTGTAGATCTTATTTGATTAGATTGAATCTTTATGGCTCTTCACGGATGATCAATTTGACATTGAAATACTTCTACAAATGAGATACTTTTAAGGCTGGCTTGACAGATGGTTATATTCTTTCTGAGTTCGGCCTGGATTAGAATAGAAGGATGTGGGAGGCGTTGTTGTGATCATCTCTCCAAATTAATTCATAGCCCACAATACCCAGCCTCTATATTTGATGAATTTAGAGATTCTCTGGCGAGTTCAGGTATGGCACCCATGGTATGCTCCACAGCCTGGTCCCCAGTAACATGGGGTTGCCAGGTGGGTGGGCCAGCCTGGAATGAGGACCTTCCATGGGGTTCATTCATTCTTTGGGAAGGAGGCGTATTTTGTTAAGTATTGTCTTGATTAGATAATAAGAAGGAGTGTGTTTGGAAGAAGAATAGGAATTCTTTAGCCATTGCCATGATGGTGAGTGTGGAGGCATTTAAACCACCAAAAGCGATATGAAAGTCACATTAGACTTTATTGGTTGTCATTGTTTAGAGCTTATTCCACCATATTTAAATTGATCATGATAGTCACACAGGCGGAAGTTCCGTCGTCTGTTGAACCCATTTGTGGAATTTAATTATTGATGCATGGAGCTATCTGACTTCATGGGACCATTACCTTAACCAATAATTTTACATCCTTATGAGGGTGAATCGATGTCAAGTGGTTGAAGCGGAACATAAGGCGGTGATCATGAAACGTACTAAAAATTCACGAAAGGAGGAACATTTTCTCTAGATTAGGAGTTCCCCAACGAGTGCTGGTGTGGAGTTTCCTCACAACACAGCGGCTGACCTTGAGGCATACCTTTGAAATGGTGTTCAAACACAGGGTAGCCACCCCAGTTGCCATCCTCAAACGGTGGTCAAGTGGGCTAAGCAAACGGAAAATAAAGACCATCACGGTGAAGTTTGTTAATTCAGGGATGATCTTTGTGACTTCTAAACTCGGTATGGGCGCTGAGGCGGCCTTCGAGATCATCATAAGGCGTGTCCACGACATACCAACTGGACTTAATAAGGGCTTTGCATTTTTACTGATGAAAATCGAATACAAAGTGTGGTGGAGTAAATACAAATTTTGAACATGGATATGAACAGAACTGGCCTAAAAGAATGCTTAGGATTAATGGAGTTGGAAGAAGTGAAGAAGCGGCGCCTAACTAGTTTAAAATTTTAGAAGGATTAAAGCGGAAATTGACTTGATCATTTCCGTATGGAGGCTTCAGATCAGGGAGGATGAGTCCTCTGGCATGGATTCAAGCTCCATCTGTTCAGGGCAGAAGCTGAATCGGAAGTGGGCAGGCCCTTATCATCATCAGAAAGCATATCCCCAGATGGTTTAGTTGACCTTCTCAACGAAAGACAAGAAGTATTCAAGGGTTAGCGACCTTGGTGATAAGAAAAAAGCCACTATCACCATTTAAGCCACTACCGGAAAGGAGAGATATCCTCCTTAGTCCTCCATATCAGTTGTGTATTGAACATGAGTTGGTTTGGTCCATGAAGATATTGCAGCTCAAAATTTTTGTTTTCGCTGAAGATTGGTCAATTTTGTTTATTTTAATTTTATATTACTTTTAATATATCTTAGTTTTAATTAAAATAAGTGTTTAATATTAAACCTCTTGATGACAGTTCTTTTAACTTTGTTGCCATCACGGGAGAAAAGGCGAAATTGCACAAGATAAAATTTTACCGCTCTGATGAGCGAAAGGCTTAGCTCACGAAAAGTGGAAGCCATGCGGTGTTTTTCTAGAGTAGAAAATTCCGATGTAAAGAGGGAGGACCAAAACTGGCCGGAAACTAACTTTTATAAAAAGGAGCTTCCCATTTCAGCTTTAGGCTTTGGGACCGGCGGCTCTCTCAACACCCCTCGCCGCCCCGCAGCATTATTGACCTCCCTATCACGTCGAAACTTTCTTGATTTCCATTGCAAGCTACGTGTGGTTGAAGGCGAGGACATGATATAGGCCGAGGTTGAGACTTGTTCCTCCTGCCACCAAGATGCCACTTGACCTTGAGAACTGCCATGGAACCACCTCTCATTCAGTTGCAAAGCACCTCCTTACATATCTCCTGTGCGTATATGCTCAGATCCAGCCTCTCTCTGCTTGATATCAGGAAGGCCCCGTGGAGGTGCAGGCCCCCATCAGGCGATCATTCCGGGAGTGGGTTCGGCCCCCTCTCCTGTGCATCCCGGCGCCGGAGAACCGCCTTCTAAGCGGGCGGGACCTCCCCGGCAGGGATGGCTAAGCTACGTTAGGTCAGGCCACTTCACTGTCTTCACGTTGCTCGAGGAGTGCGTGTGATTACCTCCAATTATCCACCGCGAGGTGAGTCCTTTATTTCACTATGACAGTCAGGGAATGTGGTTAATAGATACCAGGACTCCATGGGACTACTTTTATGATATACGGCATTAACGACGGACCCACGGTTTAGATTCTATGCGGATTGGTGCGCGGGTATTCTCTGACCCAACCGTTTTATATTTGCGGGCAGATTTTACATCCGGGTGGTTCTTAGGTTTCCACCACCACTGATATAAGATTATCAAATGATCACGGCTTCAATTCAAGCAAGCGATGGATCTTCTGGGTTCACATGGCTTTAGATATCCATAGCGCTGCGTGCGTTAAGGCTAACTGGATTATCGTTGAGTATTTTGTTATGCCTGAGGATGGTTTCTGCTAAACTCACCAATCTCAACCGAATTGGGGTCCTATCAACAGTTGGGATGGCTTCATATGTGTTCATCACGGATCCCACATCTTCAAGTGGAATGCATTTCAGCTTTGACCTTATGTCACAGCAGGAGGGACTGTTCTGGGGCTGCTGTGGATCATACGGGGTTCACCGGACAATCAGTGGAGCTTATCTGTGGTAAGCCTTACTTCCATTTTGAAGAAAGGTCCACCATGAGGAATTTGACTTGTCAGAGATTTGTTCCCTTTTGATCTGGGATTGTTTATGCCCATGTGTTTAAGAGCTTTCAGGTTTCCAAGGAGGAACTTTACATATTAAGCGTCGAGTTGTGCTACGATTATGTCCCGCCTGGCTTGAACCTATCCCGCCACGGCTCTTTTCTTCAGCAATGAGGAGGATGTCGAGGATGATTATCGGAGGACCTTCTGGGATGAGCAACTGTCCCGATTATGGTGGAGGTTGGGGGCCTTAGGTTCGGTTCATCACAATAAGTTCCGCACCTCTTTGACTCTCTTTGAGGCATGGCAGGGCGTCCTCCACACGTCTACTTGGTATCAGACACATCCACTGTCTACTAAAGTTCTTACCGAAGCTATTATGGATCTGATCCACGCCTAAGCATATACGCATCTTTTGACCTCGGACAGCATTGGCGGCGGATGGCGCCTTAGAGGTCGACTCTCGCCGCAGAATGTTCTTCTTTAACCGGATCACTGAAGTCATGAATTTTTGATTCTGGGTGTCGGAACCTACAACCACCACTCATGGACGGATTCTGCGTATCGAAACTAGCAGGCTTCTTTGGATGTGCTGCGCCGGCGAGTAGTAACAGAATCAGCGAAACTCTACCGCCTGACATGGTGAAGATTAGCCTTCTTTCCTCTAGCTTTCAATTACCTACCAGTGAGGACAGGTGATCGCTTTAGTTTGAAAGAGGGGGAGGTGAAGCGAAGGCTGGCATTTATCATACTTTATGTTTTGTTTGTTTTATACTTATGTTGTTTAGGTTTTATCAGCCACTTTCCTTTGTCTTATCTGGGACTATTTGTTACGTATGTATTGTGATAGTGGAGTGGTTTATTTCTTAGCTAAGTATTGTGTTCATGCATTCTCAGCTTAATGCCTAAACTTTTAGTTATATTAAAACTTTTTTATACTTGATGTTGCATTTCTATTTTTGTACCCACATTTTTTTTATTTTACATTAACTTTTGTACATGCATAATGTAGTTAGCCTTGAAATTTGATGAGACAAGCGTTATAATGTTCAGGCGTTAGAAGGTCTCTCTGAGGTTAGATGGAGCGACTAGTCAAATTCTTGTTGTATTTAACTGTTTCTTTAGCCACACGAGCATGGAACCTTCATGTTGGGTTAAAAACCGGCGCGACCCCCTCTTCTGATGCAAGCCAACCACAGTGTAGTTTACCCATGAATATGGATTGGACCCCATGAAGAAGACCAATGTCTCATTAAAGACTAAAAAAGAAAAGAATAGAATCTAGAATGCATTTGTTTTGCCTTGAGAGCAGGAGCACGGTCGGGCGTATGAGAAAGCCTTTAAAGCACAATTACACTAGCCCAGATTTGAGTCAAACTTAATGTTCATTTTGGTTGGTGGATGGGTGGGGTTGCTTCAGGTTGTGGAGTCTTTGGGCTCAAGTCATTAAGTCAGGGTGAAGACCTATGGGGTTGTGGTCGAAAGATCCTCGTGGCAGGTGCTGAGCCTTCCTTGGTTGCGGAGTCATCGGCGAATCCACGTTACATGGACTTTGGTGGAAGTCGGACCTCGACATTAACCTACAATGCAAAGAAATTGTGTAATAAGGACAAGTCGATCTATTTAGGTTGGTTAACATACAGGTGCCGGCATTGGCTGGTTGGAAGGGGTGGGGCGTCTGAGTTCGTAGTTTATGATTAAGACTGATCCAAACAAACGTAGCGTTATGTAGAAGAGCTGGTTCATGCCTTGAGGAAGACTTGTTGGACCCGATCAGGTATGAGATTTTCATTCTTTGAGATGGTTATTAGCTTAAGTTTAGTGATTCTCATCGCCGGGCTATGCATTACTTGTACAAACCTTTTTGACCTCCCACATGTTATTGTTCTCTATGTGATTCCATACGGCATTTCTCTGAGACTAGCAATGTGTCGGTTGGGTGGTGTGATTAGTGCTTAAAGTGTTTGAACCACATTTAAGATGAGTTCTAAGTACTTTTGTGTGCTAATCATATTAGTCATAGATGACATCTGAGGTCTTAAATCTAATAGAGATTGTATTTAAATTTGTTGTGAGTTTTGCAGGTTTCGAAGGCTATTCATCATGTCAAGCTAGGCATATCGAAGTTGAGCTGATTTTATCGAGTTCATATGATTTATCTTCGATTGCATCAATCCAGGAGTGAAGAAATTGAGCAGACAGCGAGGAAATTTCGCTGGGAGAGAGAAAATTTCAATCTTCTTGTGAAATTTTCGCTACTCCCACAATGTCGCTACTTGCAAGAAATTTCGCTACATAGCGAGGGTACCTTTCTGATGACGAGAATTTAGATTATGGAAGCCGAAATTTTCTCCTGCTGATAAAATCCACATTCCCTATTTTTGTGTACAACGACCGTTTTAGTTATTTCATTTCTGCCCTCAATAGTATAGTTAGGTTAGATTGGTATTTTTCACCTGTTTGTAAGGCTATATAAGCCATTTGCTGAACAATTTGTAACCTAACTTTTAATTCGAAGCATTTTCGGTCTACGGAATTTGTTTTTGGCCTTCACTTTCCCTCTTCTCTCTCTCCTCTTTCTCTTACTTTTTAGGCAACCAAACACACCCTTTGAGGATGACAACTTAAAGGATGTTGGGCTAAAGCCTCTAAACCTTGAAGAGGAGGGTTGCTAGGTAGGTTGATATGTTTGGGTGATCTCTACGTATTTCACGAGCGGTCTTGTGGTAGTTATGTTTCAAACTTTCAAAACTGAGTTTAAAAGCTATTTGATGCCACTTTCTTTGGTCAATGCTTGGCAAACCTTTAGGGTTCGGTGTGATGTAATGTTAGATACACATGACATCCATTAGTTGTCATTCTGAGCCATTGATAGGTTAAATGCTAGATTTCAACTTAAGGACATTTAGAATGCTCAAGTAGTGCTATGTTTCAAAAGAGAAATGGTACTAAGGGTTAGTTTTTAGAGATTAAACAAAGATCCGGTTTGGAAATGACACCGATCATCTTCCTAATCTTGAGAAATAACCCGAGGACACCTTTACCTTCTATCATACCAAACTAGTGGCCCCCCAAACTTCCAAGGACTTCTTTTACATCTTATTTCAAATTACCTTCGGTTAGCATAGGTAGAAAACAACCACTTTTATACAAATCAAAAATCAAACAAAAAGCCTCACCATTATGAATCATTACAAAATCATTTGTAAGACGAACCATCCACGTGCTCGATCCTAGAGCGTATCTTTGCGATCAGCTTTGTTGCGGTAGGAGTAGTTAGGTATAAATATTGTTGATGCGGAACACCTCTTTGCCACGAATCAACAACTGATGAGCTGAAAACTAAAAAGCCATGTTCGGTATGCCGCAGACCGTGATAGATGGATTGACCCAGAGCAGGCGAACATTATCGGCGAGCTAAGGCACCGTTGTGGTAGAGTGAAGAATAATCCCAATCTGGGGACTATCTGAAGGCAATCTCAAGATTGTTAGACAGGAGCGAAGTTGCTTCTCAACTTACAAGGCAACTATCTAATGAGCTCAGGGGAGCAACACCCCAAGAATTTTCAAGAAGCAGGTGGACCTCACCGCTCTCCTAGACAAGTTGAAAGTTGATATCTTCCTCCCCATAGGAGAGAAGATGGAACTTCGACATATTTCAATGGAGAACGTTCCAATCCTGTTAAAACAATGGCTCCTCAAAGGGTGTTTGTTAACACTAATCCGGTTACACTCCTGGAGCCTATAATGAGCCACTTCCTTTAGCTGGAGGCATGAGGGGCACTATTCAACCACCATAAGGGGTAGGTATTAATAGAGGGTAGCAAATTCCCTAGCCTTTTATGCAGTCACCTCCACCACAAGACTTGGAGACAATAAGGGAGGTGATACAGGAACTATACGGGCATGGCCTTAGACAAGTTGACCATCCATAATTCTATAATCCATATCCAGTGGCAATAGATAGAGAGAATCCTTACCTAAGGGGGTATAGAATTCCTGAATTCTCTTTATTCTCTAGTAACCCCGTCGACATAGTTGCTCTGCGATTGGAGGCGATGTTGGATAAAGAAAAATGAGAGATTTGCTCCTAATGTCAGGATAAGAAAGGTATGGATCCCTAAACAATATCTGGTTCATAAGGTTAAATTGGCACTAAAAAGAAAAGTGCCTACAGCCAGAGAAAATGAAAAGAATGGAAGGTATCCATACCATTCAAAACAGGAAATTGAAGAGAAACCCTCAAAAGGAAAGAATGTTTCTTCAAAGACACATGTATCCAAAGGGAAGGGCATGAACACTAAGGAGGAAAATACCTCTGGGTTTGTTTGTCCTCATTACATACTGGTGCCTGTGTAGACATGTTACATTGACTCTGCTAATAACAAATTGTTGTTCTTTATGGATAGTTTCTCTAGTTAAAATCAAGTTTTAATAGTAGTAGAAGATATACCTAAGACCGCCTTTAGATGTCTTGGCTCCATATGGACATTTGAATGGTTGGTCATGCCTTTTAGTCTAAAAAATGCAGATGCAACTTACCAAAGGGCAATGAATGCCATTTTCCATGACATGTTAGGCCATCACATGGAAGTATACATTGATGGTATTATGATGAAGTCTAAAAGAGCCAATGAGCTTTTAGATCATCTAAGGAAAAGCTTTGAAAGGATGAGACATCATTAGTTGAAGCTTAATCCACTCAAATGTGCATTTGGAGTTCATTACAAAGAATTTCATGGATTCCTGGATTACTAAGAGGGATAGAAAGTGAATCATAACAAAGAAAAGTTATTGCTTAAGCGATGCTCCACGGAACAGAAAAGAACTCAAAGTTCTTAAGATTACAGTAAATTATTTAAGAAGATTTATCTCTAACACCAGTAGTAAACATTAGATTCCTTGACTTGGTGAGCTTTAAGATATGAAAGAGTTTTGTGAGAGGAACAACATCGAAGCACATTGGGGCAAAGTACTCTAAACCTCCTATTCTAATGCCTCCTATATAAGGTCATCCACTTAAATTATATTTATCAACCGCAAATTAGTCAATAGGTTATCTTTTGGCACAAAACAATTCTATCTCGTCATAGTAGGCATATATTATTGATGAGGTCTTAAATCCAACAAAAACAAGATGTACCCCAATTGAAAAATTATGTTTAGCCTTGTACTTTGCATGTACTAAATTAAGACATTACTTGATCAAGTCTCGGGTCTATCTGGTTTCTCAAACTGACTTGCTAAAATTACGTAACCTTCACGTGATTCACGAGGGCGATTGGTAAATGTTCCTTGCTTTGTCGAAATTCACCATGGTTCTTTCTGAAGTATGGTGGGACAAACAACTTTATCGAGATTTCTTAGCTGATCATCATTCCTTAGGGATTGGGACAGAGAAAAGTGTGGAGTTGGGAATCAATGGAGTAGAAAAGGAACCTTGGATCCTCAAAATTGATGGTTTAAGCACAGAAGAGAATTTGGCTGACAAAGTAGACGAGAGTTGTACATCTGGACGTCGTCACTGGAGGGCGCCTGGGGACGGGGTGGGAGTGAGTACGATCCCGAAAGACAAGTCGAATAAATCTATCTCTCTGCCTCTTATTTGAAAGTTGGTATCGATGAAACTGGAAAGATGGAAAATATAAAACAAAGGAAAAGAAAAAAATACAAGAAATATAAAGGTGGAAGAAACGAACTAATTCTGTGAGGAGTAGGTTTGAAATGCCTTTCATCTTGGCCTTGCCGATTGTGGCCCTTTCCTCAAAAAAGTCTTACGCCCATGATAATATATCAAGTTTAACATCACAGAATCACTCGCAGGGTCTCTTTGCTCCAAAGGCCGACCCTTGCTCACTATCCTAAGAGGGATCTTCCACTTCTTCAACCTCAATGGGATCATCAACATTTTTGGAGAAATTAAACTGATAGGTTGGTCTGTGTGATGACCGCCATAAGTTTGAAGAATTCCTCACACCTTCAAAAAAACTTAGGCTTTTTAGGCTAACTACTAGAAGCAAAGTTTAACTTTCCTTGGGCGTCTTAGAGTTTTCATGGTAGCCTTTACTAGGAGAAGAAGTGATCTTGTAAAGAAAATGAAATTAGCATGAGGTATTAAATTAATGAATGCAATAAATGAGTTTACCTATAGTGGGCGTCGAGCGAAGCTCGTAAAATCGATATTCCACCCAGTGAGAGAAAGATTGTGCTGAATAAAGAGGTAATCTGATGGAGCATGAAGTAGTTTGATACTCACCAATGTCTATACAGGAAACTCGAATCTGAAGCTAGGAAAAGAAGTAAAGGAGAGGTAAAGCGGGATGGCTAGCGAGAAAACCAAGCTAGCAGACTGACCAGGAGGTATGATTGTGAGCCTTGCGGGGGATGCGAGGCAATGAAGATGAAAAGGCGAACCAACCTTCTGAGATAAGTAATCTACAAGTGGCACTAGTAGAGGCCATGGGACTCTCAAAATCATGCAGATATATGGTTGAGATGAAGCCAAAATCTGATTCAAAGTTAAGATATGTGCAAAATCAAGCCTCAAGAATAAGTGTACCAATGCTTGATCTACTAATCCAAATAAGAAGGACATAAGATCATTAGAGGGCATCGTACGTAGAGAATGAGCGACATGAAGTCCCAAAGTCTTGTAAGAGGTAGGTTCTCTATCCGAAAGCTCTGGAAAATATGCAAATAACAAAATCTGTACGAACCACAAAGCACCACTAACTCTATGAAAGTGGGCTCATCATAAACAAATTTGCTCATGGCCTGATAAATTGAGGCCAAGAGTAAAGTGTCTAAGGCATAAGGCTGACTTAGAGCAAGTTTCTTCGCCAAGGGTAAGTAGTCCATGGCCGGTTTTCCAGAGTTGGGAAAAAACACATATCTGCATAAGTGAACCCACAAGAACTAAACATGCTCAATAGTAGATGGAATCCTAGTGACGTCATGCCATTTCCGGATGGTGGCAAAGTATGAAGTTTGAGTGGTAGAGGAAACCTCTATAACCGGAAGAGAAGAATTTTGAATATCAAGCAGACACAGTGCATCGACACCTCCAATAGGTAGGCCCGTGAGAATGGTAATATCTCTTAATGTGATGAAAATAGGGCCAAAAGGGAGCAGGAAAGAGTTAATACTCTTGGACTAGAATTTCAGTGCAACACTCATCAATTCCACGTCAATTAAAGTGTTTGTAGTGGTAAAGTAAATGAACCGCCCAATCTGTGACGCCCCAAAATCCGAGGGTCCATTGATCACCCATCAACCCTCTGAAACCTGTGGATATCGTGTAACCCGATACCCCTTCGTGTGTTCCATTCACCGGGATCCATAATTTAACAAAAATCGGATAGAGTCTCTTTTGTACGGGGCTACACCCCGAGAAGCGACTGTCTGATTATCTGATAACATGACCCATCGAGGCCCGATATGACCTGATGACAGCCCCAGGTTAATTTATGAGTTGATTTCAACTCTTTAAACATAGATTAGTACATGCGAATTAATTTACTCCAAATGTTTTACAAAATAGTTATAAATACATCCAGAACTAGTTTGTTCCAAAAAATTTTAAAAATAAAATATAAAAGCCACAATCCGGCTTTCTTCATCCTTGAAACCCGGATCAGAGTCGTCCACCGATGTATACCCCGCACTTGAAATGTTTTCCCTTATAAGGTGAGCCACACAGGTGATGTTCTCTGAGAGGCTACTCACTTTGAAGTTCGCGTGTAATGTTCATCTTTAACAATTCACATTCACACCAACATTCAATAAAAGAATATCTGATTGAGTTGGAATCACATGTCATCTTATGAAATGAGATAGAGATTCACTCATGCACCATACCACAGAGTCATTAGGCTCCACCACCGCAATACGATACTGATGTGTGTGATAAAATCCGTCATTAATGGATTACATCCAATGATTTTTTTTTTAAAACAAAAGTCATGTGTTTATAAACCAAAACTTTTTGGATGTCACACAAATGATTATTTCATATACAAAACCATGTGTCTTTTGTGGGTAGCAAATTTTCGGGATCTCACCGCAGGCTTCGCACACCTTCCTACACTTTTTGGACTTTCACCGTTTGAGTGTATGAACCAGTACCGGGTCTTTCACCCGAGGGAGTGTCTAGCCCTTCTTGCTATTACCCGACACAAGTTTTTATCATTTCATACAGCTGTGCGACTCTGTTGGACTTTATCCAATGGTACCAAGCCCACTCATCAATCACCAATTGCGGTGTTGATTCTAACCATGCACTCACACCGTAAATGCGATATACTTGTGCATATCTAATGTGATGCACCATTGCATGTCAATGCCATATCACATATGTAATGAATTCCATATGGACAATTTAAATCATACATTTCACCATGTATCATGGACAATTATATCATATGCATATAATTTCCAAATAACACTCATTTCAATTTCAATATATAACTACACATGTATTAACATTTCATCAAACACACCCGATAACCAAGCGTGTCGTACAAAGTCATTAATAACTGCCAATCCTTTAAGGCCAAATATGACACATAAAGTGTCCACAAAACAGCCCCAAAGGGCCACAAGACAAGCCATAAGCAGACCATAAAATAGGGCACAAAAACAGCCCCAAAACAATCCTAATTCAAGCTACAGCTTGATCCCATGAGCAATAAAATAGTCCCAGGTTAGGCCATAAGCGGTCCTGAAACTAGCCATAAAACATCCACAAAAGGGTCCCAAAAAAGCCCCTAATTAAGACATAAAACAGTCCACAAGCCAGCCATAAAACAGCCACAAAAAGGGTCCCAAATCAGCCCCCAATTAGGCCATAAAACGGTCCACACACCAGCCATAAAACAAGGCACAAAACAGTCCCTAATTAGGCCATCAAACATGCCACAAAACAGCCATGAAATAGGGCACAAAATAGTCCCCAATTATGCCATAAAACAGTCCACAAACTAGCCATAAAACAACCACAAAAGGGTCCTAAAACAACCCCCAACTAGGCTATAAAATAGTCCACAAACCAGCCATAAAACAGGGCACAAAACAGTCCCCGAAAACAATCCCAATTAAGCCGTCAGGCAAGCCACAAAACGCCGCTAAAAAAGGGCGCCAGAATAGTCCCGGTTAGGCCATAAAACAGTCCACAAACCAGCCAAAAAATAATCACAAAAAGGGTCCTAAAACAGCCCCCAACTATGCCATAAAACAGTCCATAAAACAGCCACAAAAACGGGTCCTAAAACACTTTTGGGAACATAATCTGAACAATCTAAAAACAATTCACAAAATTTCGGCCCTTAGCAAGGCACCAAAACGACATTAAAAGTCGTTTTAACACCGGTCCAAACAACCTTAATAGTCCGAATTATTATTTTTTTAATCCAAACAGTCCCTAAACACTTTTTGGGACATATTACACACAATCACAAAATAATTCACAAAGCCGACCACAACCAGGCCGCTAAAACAACCATTAAAGTCATTTTAACATAGTCCAAACAACCCCTTAATAGTTCAAATTATTATTTTTTAATCCAAACAGTCCCTAAACACTTTTTTGAACATATTATACACAATCACAAAACAATTCACAAAGTCGGTCTGGCAAACATAAAACATCATTTAAAAGTCGTTTTAACACGGTCCAAACTAACCCTTAAGGCATCAACACAACAATCCTACCTTATAACAGCCCTAAGGTTGGAAATAAACCAAGTAGGAAGAATCCCTACCTTTTGAAGAGTAGTAGCACGGGTAGAAAGCCTCCCTAGCCAGAAATCTTTGATTTCCCAAAATCTCCTCCTTTGGATCTTCATTGAAATCCCTCATTTTATGGGCATGTGCCGCGTGGCCCTCGTCGAGAGAATGATGAACTTTAGTTCTTGTCTCGATGAATTCAGGCTCCAACGGTACTAAATGAATCATCGAGAAAGAAAGCAGAGCTCTCTTTCCCCTCCTTTCTTCTCATCTCTCACGTTTTCTCCAAGAAAAGAAAATGAGATCTTTTGTCTTAAGCCTCTCACTTAAGTTTAAGTGAGTGGCTCACATCGCGCCATGTGTCTATGACTTGTCTAGGTCCATTTATGTCCCAAAATAATTTATTTTATCCTGTTTTAAGTTCAAATCATTTTCTATGAACTTTATCCAATTGTCTTAATTGCAAGATTTTCTCAAAAATCCCCTTTTTTTTAGTCCACTGGATACATGTTGCCTCGAAAAACGTGAAAATCCGATTTTCTTGGAATTCGATGAAATTTGTGACTAGATTTCGCGAGACGAATTTGACGGTGATGTCCGTTTGTGTCGAGATTTATAAAATTGCAAGTATGCAACCTATACTATAAGCGGCAATTTATTATTTTCCATTTTCAAAAAATTCAAATTTACCGGGTTTTACGCAATCCCAAAAGACATCTAATCAACCCGTGCAACCCATCCGACCTTTGGTCATGATTTGGCCGGGTTTACCATACTTGTTCCCAGAAGTAGTTCGATTGCTAATCTCAATGGAAAAGGGAAACTAAGTGGAGAAGATGATGTTGCTCCATGAGAATGTGCAAACTCTGACCCAAGTAAAGGAGGGAGAATAGTGCGCAAAGCGAAAATGATGATGTCGAAGCTGGCAAGATCAAGGAAGAAGAAAGAGCATAGGATTAGATTATGGTGATAAGGATAGGACAAAGGTGGAAGCCATAGAACCAGCACAAGAAGCTCTTAAAGAAACAAACACAAGAAAGTTGCAGTCATGACAAAGTTTAAATCTCAGGCCTCTGAAGCCAGGAATGTTGATAAGGCAAAGTCTATATGTGGTCATTTACCTTTAAGTCATTTCAGTCGGTAGACAAGCGAAATTCTTTGGCAATGCCACGACCCATACAATCTCATAAGAAAATGCTCAAGTTCAGAGTGAGGGTCACTCCAACTGATGTTGAAAATCATTCAATATGCACTTTAGAAATGTTAAAGAAAGCAGTAGAACAACTTTGAAGAATTTTCAAAAAGCGCATGCAGGAGGATTTTCAATTCAGCACTCAAAAAATGTTCAAAACAACCAAAGAGCTTCAAAAGAATTTTTTTTCGAATGTCTTTTCAAGATTTTCTTCATAGTCTACACATTAAAAAATGTTGAAACAACAGCGACTTCAAAAAATTTATTTGAATGTGTATTGAATTATCTTAAATGGTTTGCACCTCGCCAAAATGTTATTGCGAACAAGTTTTGAAAGGTGTATTCATGAATATTTTCAGAGTTACAGTATAAAAATATTCAAAAGAAGATAAACAACTTCAAAATAAATTTTTTTTTGGTTCATGAATATTTCCTTATTCTATATAAGAGAAAATTTCCAAAACAGTCAAATAGCTTCAAAGAAGTTTTTCTTTTTTTTCTTTTTTTAAGGTGTATTCATGATGACATATTACCACATGAAAAATTTTCAAGAAAGCATTAGAATAAAATTTTTAAGTGTATTCTTCGAAAAAATCATTTCAGAAAAGTTTGGAATGGCATCAAAGAAAGTTTAGATTTTGACATCAAAGAAAGCTTGGAAATTTCATCCAAAGCAATTTGTTTCAAGAAAATTTGCAATCCAAGAGTTATATTGTCAAAACAAAAATTTGAGATCTTTTTATTAATGGAAGTACATACCAACTATGCGTGGTTCGCTCGAAAAGGAAGAAAAAACAATGTTGGCGAAGGTTAGTGTCTAAAGGCGAGACTCGGGGTGATGTCGGTTGCAGCGAAAGTGGATGGCCCACGCGAAAGCGATGGCGGCGAAAACATTACGATACAGCGTGAGCGGCGCCGACCGACTTCCTCGTCTCCACAAGTTGCAGCGAATTGTGGGCCGAGTCGTAACCAGCGACGATCGAGAGGCGGTAACAACAACATTGATGGTGATCCTTGTAATATGGCGTCGACTACGACCTCCGCGTGGCTTTATGACTCTGACGTCGGCGGCTCTGCGACATCAGCGGCGGCCTACGGCCGTCTGACAACAATCCCGACAATGGGTGTTGGGCGGCGGAGGCGATGAAAGGCGACGATTTGTGACAAAGCGACAACGAGTGGTGTGGAGATGGGAAGGAGAAGGAAGAAGATAGAGTAGAAGAGGGTGAAAGAAATTTCCTTTTCCAAAAATAAAAAGAGGCTTTTTTTTCTTTCTCTAAACTAGAAAAAAAGGTTATTTTGGAAGAAACGAAAATAAATTCTTTTTGGAAAGAAAGAAGATGATCCTAGGTTACTTGGAGAAGAAGTTGGATGATTATTCTTTGGGGAGTACAATATCCTTTAGTGGAGGAAGAATGAAGGTTGGAGGTTTAAACTTTATGATGAGAACTTTTCTTGGGGAATCCAACAGGTGCCTTCTCATTAAATCGGAAGCAGCTCATTCTTTTATAGTTGGAACACCACATCATGGGCGAAAGTTGAAATTTGGAATCTATGGATTTGGGAAACAAGCCACTAAGAATATTTTTTTAGGGCTTTATTACGTACAATATGGCCCTCAGGCCACAATGTATGCAGGGGGCAATTGTTTGTAACCAAGTGAGGCTCACACACGATCTGTGTGGGTTAGCTTAAGCCGGGCGCAGGTAAAGTCAAATAAAAAAGGACCCATATCCATTTGAACAAGCCCATAGAAAACTCTCAAGGGTTTTTTTTTTCTTTTTTTTCTTTTTTTTTTTTTTTTTGAATTTTGGAAGTGAAGCGAAGCTTTTTCTCAAATATCATAAGTGAGCGAGACGTGGGACGATTATGTACTAACGTGGGGGTTTCCTTAAGGAACAAGACTCCCTAATGGAGACGTGGAAGAAATTCTTGAGAACAAGACTCCCCTAATGACATTAATAACGGAAAGTTGAAAGAGTGGAGAAATAGAGACTTGAGCGGCAAGTCGTCTATATCTATAAAAGGAGCATCGGGGAAAGAACCAAAGGGGCAATAAACAAATCAACAAATCAATAAATCAATCAACTCAATGTCAATCTACTTTATGAATCCTAACTTTTCAGCGACTTTCAACAACTAACGTTTTGGCAGAGTTTCTATCAATTTTCTAGCAATATTTATTTCATTATTACGTAGTGATATCAATATTTTCTTTAGCAAATTCGAAGCGTGTGCAAGTTTCAATCAAATTTCTATCAATTTTGCTGCAATGTATTTTCACAGTGGAATCAATGTTTACTTCAACAATTCCGACCCATTCTATTTTCCAAGTTTCATTCGAGTTAACGATTTTCGGCCAGTGTTATTTCATTCATTCCTAGATAAATCTAACATTTTTCTTAAGTATTTAATTTCTGCAATATTTTCGTTAGTGCGATGTTTTCTACTTTGATTATGTAGAACTGTCAAGGAAATCAAGGAGTCTGTATAATTTGATTAAAATTTGATCTTATAACAAGTCATTTTAATTTGGAAAAACTTTAATTTTCTAGCACGCCCGTACACTTGTATTTTGTCTTTTCTTGTAAAATTCAAAAATCACCGCAACAGTTACATATAACATATATAGAGATCAATAAATGCTTGGCTCCTTCCATTTAGAAACCTAACCAGCTCTTTTTTTCTTTTCTTCTTTCTTTTTTTTTTTTGAAAGTTTCTAAGATGCCATTTCAAACAGCTCAGGAAAAAGCTTTGGCCATATTAGCTGGATTATTTCTTTCGATCGTTTGATTAAAACGGTTAATGGAAATCAATTTAGGAAATTTTGTACTTCATAATTTTTAGTTTCATTTTGATACAAATATTTTCATTGTTTTCATTTGAGCTTTTAAAACTATCAATTAGAAAAGTACTTTTAAAAAAAGGTAGAAATTTGGTTAAAAAATGATTTTGATATTTTCACCCATAATTTCCGAACTCCAGTCTATCTCTAATAAGTAAAAATAAAAATATGAAAACAAAAATACAAAAATGTCTCTTACTTTTATTTTCTTGAAAAAAAAACATCTAATTTTCATTTTAGACATCATTTTCCTTTTGAAACTAAAATTTTGCACGTTTTATTAAAAGAAAGGCCATGTTGAATAACTCTACTTTTTTAAGTTTGAGTCTAAAGTAACGTTTGTTTTTTTTACTTAATGTTGAATATAATTTTTTTTTTAGTTTAATGTTGAATAGTACTTAATAGCATTAAGTATTAAGTTGTTTATTTTTTAACATTGGATAGTGAGTAGGGATAGTAACGGGACAGGTTATTTCGGGTTCTCGCCCCACCCTGCCCTTAATGGGACGAGTTTGGTTTAATTGTTCTCTAACTCAATACAGATTCGAGGCAGGTTTGGGTATTGTTATACTCGCATCGATTATATTTTAAAAATATTTTTTATTATTTTATTTTATACTTTAATATAAATAATAATAATAATTAAAATGTTTTTTAATAAATAATTTATAAAAATTCATAATATTTTATTTTTATGAAATTTATGAATTTTAATATAATAAATAAAAATAAAACAAATTTAAAAATTAAAAATAAAATAAAAAAACAAAAAATTAAATATAATAGGACGGATTTGAAATTTTCATCACAACATGTGACTCTATCAGGTTTAATTTTTAAATGAGAAGGATTTGAGAATTGAAAAAATAAATAAGCGAGTGATCGAGGATGAGGCAGCCCCATCTCTCGAACTCTCCATTGTCATCCACACAGACAATTGAGGTATTGTGGTACTCGCTATTGTTAGGCAATGATGGAATTTTAACATTTTGATGAAAATGACTTTAATAAGAAAAGTGAATGTTGCCTCACTTTTCCTATTCCAAACTTTTTAAAAAATTTAATGATAAGTAATAAAAAATTTAAAAAAACAAGCAATCTTTGAAAGCTACTATTTAGCTTTCAACAAGAAAGTAAAAAACAAATAGCCTGAATAATATTTCATTTTGTATAAGTTTTAATTTAAGAATAATATTTCAAATGTCAATATAGAATAAACAATGGTTTTGTTATTTATGTTTTCTAATTTCAACTACAAGTTAAAAAAATTATCTAAATTTTATGTAAAGTTTTGTTTCTAATTATCAAATAACTACTCAGTACTTGGATTATAATTAGTGGAATAAGTCATGGCAGACCTTTGGAAGAGGAAAAGTATAAATCCTTTCTCTTTTCTTGTCTTATATGATGCCCAGTGACAAATTTTTTCAATTTGTCTTAAAGATTATGGCCAAATAATTAATTTATATTTTGGTTTGAATGTTGTAATCATCATCCAGGAATTTAAAAATAAATAAATAAATAAAAACATAAAAATATGGGTGTGGACATAATTTTTGCTATGGTGTATTTCCACTAAAAAACGAGACTTGTTTTTGTATTTTGGCTCCATGAAAACGGTTTGGGTAAGTCAGACTTATTTTAATTTATTTTTGAAAGGGAAAAAAAAATAAGAAAGAAAACCCACTAAATGTGACTTTTAATAGGAAGCGAGTCTATAAAGCCATCCCAGATCAGGGGGCCGGGTTACCTGTTGAGAAGGTACGGTGAAGATTCGTAACACCCCTCTAAGCCCCCTAAAGTACAGCTGAGAAACGGGTTGACCCAACCCACTTGGACCACGTGGCCAAAATGGATCGGGTTGGTTGACCCCTTTATTGACGACTTTTGACTAACTTGGCAGGCCCGTGCGGACTACGGGCTAGCGGGATAGGAGTGGGCCAAATTTTTTAAAAAATGATAAAACTTGTAATTTATCTAATTTTGTCATTCTTCAAATAAAAAAATAGGAAACAAGTATTTAATAATAGTTAATGCATAAATGATGGATCCTAGACAATATAATATTTAAAGTCTTAAACAAACATAAATAAGTAAATAATGTTAAACGTAATTATATTTATAACCAAACTAACTAGTAGCTATTAAGCAACTACTTACAACCGCATAATAATTAGAATTAATGAAATGCAAATGCAATCGAGTTCAAAGTGTAAACTGATAAAATGAAACATCAAATCATAAATATGTCAAAGTTTAATAAACAGACTAATAAATATGTTCACATTCAAAGTTAAGATATGTATCATAATAATAAAGTGACAAATGATGATATCTTAAAACTACAAATCAAAGTTTTAAATGAAATCCACTGCCCTTAATTTTCATCTTCATCAGTTTGGTCACCATAGGGTTTAGAAAAAATTCTCAATAAGTCATTTATATATATACATTTTTTAAAAATTAATAATAAAAAAAATAGAAATAAAAATTCGGGTCAATCGGGTTGGCCCAGCTCTAACCCATATGGGCTATGGGCCAATTGGTCCCGGTAAATGGTATGGATTACATTCAGTACGCTAATTTCGGCCGTACTCGAAATATAGAGGCGGTCGGGCCGACCCATCAGGTTCGACCCATATTCCCAACTCTATCCTAAGGTTGGGTTTCTAATAATCAAGTTAAGACAAGTATGACAACTGACTAATCAATCTAACGATACCGAGAAACAAGCAACAATTATAACACTAGAGCACATTAAACGTGTAATAAATAAATAAAAAAAAAAATCAAAATCAAATGAGGTAAGAGCATGTACCTTGGTGGCGAATGAAAAGACTATCAATAGAAAACAAAGTTAGTGCAATAACAAATATAGAAACATTCATGATTAAATTATAAAATCAGTTTATAAGTCGAGAGCAGGTATTTGTTGAACATACAAGAGATGTTAATTTACTAAGGCCATTTATTGCTGCAGTCATTTCAGCAAGTTACATTTTATTGGAATTATATAATTGATTGTGCATTTGGAGTTTTGAAAATTAGGCTAAAAAAATTTTAGGAAATTTGACATTTGAAATTTGGGACTTTAATTTTTTAAATAGGAAATTTGGGTTTTGCAAATTAAAATCTGGAAATTTGAATTTTGGAAATTAGGTTTTAAATTTTAGAGAGTAAGAATTTTGCATTTGAAAATTTAGGGTTTAAAGGAATTGAGAATTTATAACTAAAATTGAAGAAATTGACTTAAATTTTGAAAATTGGGATTTGAATTTTAGAAATTAAGGTTTTGAAGTTTGGAAATTAGGAATTTGGATTGAGAATTGACATTTTTGAAAATTTGAATTTTTTTAAGAAACTGATACTTTGAAAAATAATTTCGGAAAATTGAAATATGAGATTTTGTGAAATTGAGATTCAAATAATGAAATTTGGGAAGAAAGATAGATGTAAATTTAAAACTTGTAAAGTAATTTTGAATTTGAAAAATAAGTAAAGTATAATACAAGTTGTTTAATTGGTAAAATGGTTAAGGGTCTTACTTACAACATAGAGGTCATTGGTTTAAACCCTCATCTTGCATTTGAGATTTTATTTTTGAAGGTGTGTGACCAAAGTGGTAGATAGGTTAGGGTAACTAATGGGCTTGAACCTAAGATAAATGGGTTGAGAGTAATTAATGAGAACGAACTTAAGGTAAATAGGTTGAATTATAAGGTAGATGAGTTATATCTAATGATCTAGACTTAAACTTAAGGTAGATTGATCAAACCTAATGGGCTGGACCTAAGATATATGTGTTGGCAATAGGTCCTAATGATGAGCTAGACCTAAGGTAGATGAGTTGGACCTAAAGGGTAGATGGGTTGGGTTGGACCTAAGCAAATGGATTGGACCTAATAGGTTGTGCTAAAAAGTGGGCTAGACCTAATGGGATTTGATCAAATCTTTGATTAAGATAATAATAATAATAATAATAATAATAATAATAATAAAAATATGAGTATAAGACATTACAAAAAAAATATATGCATAAATAAATGAATAGTAAAATAAAATATTAGTGGCATAAATGAATCTTAAAAATGAATAGTAAAATAAAAGGGAATCTTATATTATGGAGCTGCGATTTGGGTTTATTAAAGAGAATAACCAAGAGATTTGGTACTAAAAAGGTAAACTCCATTTCAAAAGTTATTAAAATAGCAGCACATGTAGTTTGGTTTTGCTTCCTAAAATGCCCTCAAGTGGTATCACATTAAATCCGAAAAACCTAATATCAATATGAAAATACCTAAAATCATTAAACCCTTATTTTAGTCATTTTATCTTATCTCTTTAAGCTCAAAAGTTTGAAGCTTGAAGGAAGCCATCTAGAGCAACCGATCTCCCCCATTGCGAGAAATCTAAGCTCATTGTTGAAATGATGAAGATTCAGTGGTTGATGGCGATTATCGATATTTGAATCTTCACGATTTCCCTCAGTTGTGAATAATCGATTGAAACTTCCTTCACAATTACCATTGAGGAAGGTCAAGGTTGAAACATCCCTCAGTCGATCGATTGAGGAAGCATCACTCGATTGGTTGAGTGATGTGTGATTGGAAACTTTCACTCCAGTCAACCGATTGAGGATGCATCACTCGACCAATTGAGTGATGTCTCAGTTGAAACTTTCCTCAATCAACCGGTTGAGGATGCATCACTCGACCAGTTGAGTGAGGTCTCAGTTGAAACTTCTCTCAATCAACCGGTTGAGGATGCATCACTCAACCGGTTGAGTGATGTCTCGGTTGAAAATTCCCTAAATCAACCGATTGAAAATGCTCAACTCAACTAGTTAAGGAGGCTCTCTATTACTATTTCACTCAATCAATCAGTTGAGTAAGCATCATCAACGCAGCTTGGTTGATTCTCTCTTCTTTAATTATTCTAATACCTATTACACATATGAACACTGACTTAAAAATGTTCTTGTAAATAAATCATTGATGTTTGTATGAAAATAAGTACTAAACATTTTAATTATCCAAAACAACCTATTATATTAAATAAGTTAATCCCACACAACATAAGTGTCCAAAACACTTATTAGATTAAATAATTTTCAACAATCAATAAAGTCTGATAACAAAATCAACATGTCATAATATGGGCAATTATCCTATTGACAACAAAATATCTAAGGGTATCTAATATTGGAATCATGGATGAGGAGGAGGTGAAGGGAAAATAAAGTGAAAGAAATTCCATCATTTCACTAATAGGTCGATAACTATCTGTAGTTCACCAACCACTGATCTTCTGACTTTACAGTGGCTCTCGTGATAATTTATCAACTTTAAGTCAGCAGGAAATTACAGGAACCTCGTAGTGTTTGAAACGTGAGGAGGAGAAAATGTGCACCTAGATCAGAATTTTAGAGGACATGAGTATGAGGGGATATCAATAGGAAGAAATGATATGGTGCTAAAGTATCATGGTCATTATCCTCATCAACTACATCTGAGTGAGGACCAACCCTTCGAACCCATACACCATCATTTCCTTTTATAAACTTCATCCTACTCATAGATGATTCAATGTAAGTGTCAAAAGGAGATGACTTCTCAATTTCAGTCTTAGCTTTCAAGTCAAGACCGAAATCCTTGAAGACTTTCGTGAGGAAGCATCCATAAGGGAGAACCCAAGCCGTTCTTTGACAACAAGCCATCATATGATTAAGTATTATATGGCCAATGTTAACTCATCATCCAACTAGAATCAAGTCAACAAAAAATGCCTCTAAATAAGAGACCTTTGTCTCAAGTAATTCTCACTAAACGGATGAAGAAGTAAGTGACGATATAATGGAGAAAGTGAGACTTAGCGAAAGACTCTGAGCATTGGGCTTTGTAGTCCCATGTGCAGCCGATATATCACATAAATACTGAATGGCTTCCGAAACTACAAATTATGGGATATTCGGCCAAATCTTCATGTCCTCAACTTTTAAGCCAACGGATGGGACTCCAGTTATCTTCCATATCCTCTTTGCACCAACACGTATCTTAACGCCTCTAAGTTTGCAAACAATGCACAAGTTGGTAAAACCTCCACAGTGGCGTAAAATGCACGAACCAATGTTGGAAAGATTGGCTCGATCAATTTAACCAATGGTAACCATTCAAGCATAACAAATAAATGTTCAATGTCCTGGATTCGTGGTGAATATATTAACATTTATACTAGTAAAATTGTTCTCTTAATGAAATGTTTTTATATCCTATCATACACCTTTGATGTATTGAAAAGGAATTAAAGTCAAGCGAGTTTTCCTCTTGAAGCTTCATTCCTAGAATGTCTGGTAGAGACACTTTGCTTTCCCTTGTGAGGAGGAATGTTGCCTCTTAGGCCCCATTCCTATGCAAAAACAACCAGCTATTGAAGTTCAAGCTCAAAAGGAAGATTTATATGAAATAATCTTAAGAACAAGAAGATAAATAAAGCAAAGACCATGAGAATAATGACATTTAGCCATCAAATAAAAGGTTGATATATTCATGAGAATTGAAAGTAAAGAAAAGAAAAAGTTCAAAAGACATCTTATATATAATGGTGTATACTCTCTACAGATCTTTTATGTTGATAAGGGAAGAAAAACACTTCCTCATGAAAATCTCTCATTCACTATAAATTAAGGCTCTGATAACCATACCAGTGGCCTCTTCAAACGCCTAAAAGAATGTACTTATGTAGACAAAAAAGAAAGCAAATATAGTCCATTCTTTAGATTGCATCTATAATAAAACGGTTTACTTTTGTTCGAATTGGGTAGAGAAGAAACCAAAACTAGGTACTCCTAGGTGAACTAATGAAATTTTCCCGGAAAAAACTAACATCCATAGACAAGCAAGCAAGCAAACATAGAGTAACATAAAATTTCGAACTAGAATCTCACAAGTGGACATGCTTTTGAAATTTTATAGGAAAAGCAATCAAACCAAAACAAAGTGAATCAATAAATTAACAAAAAGGGGTAAACACAACTTTTTTCCCATTGAATTCAATAATAGGAAATATGTAAACACAAAGATGTAAATACCCATCTTCATTTCATGAATATGCACCAAGAATCCTAAGAAACAAACAACATCCTAATACAACCATCCAAGAAACAAACGCTGTACATAGGAGAAAACATGACATTAGTGGCATAATCTTTTTTCTCCCAAAATTTCTTCTCTCTCCACTTCCTTCGATTTTAATTATAGGCTTCAAACCACAATTTTTCAATCAGTTGACGAAGGTGAGCACTTTCCTCTTTATACCTCTCTCATTTCGACCGGTCTTCCCCCATTCTCCTATGTTTTGCATCCCTAAAGTACAAGGGTAATTTTGATTTTTTTGATTTTAATAGAGATTCATATTAAGGTTTCTTTTGGATTTAATGTGATGTCAGCTTGAGAGTATTTTAGTAATAAAAAAACCAAGCCATTAATGTGTTGCAACTTTTAATAACTTTTGAAATGAGCCCATCCTTTTTGGTATCAGACTTTGCTGCTATTTTTAAAATAAACCTGGAATTAGCATCCCACAACATAAGATTCCCAAAATAAAATATGAGTGGCATAATTGGAATCTTAAAAATAATATATGAGTGGACAAATAGGATGTGCCAATAAATAAAGGACAAAAGAATTAGTAAAATAAAATATTTAAATTAATTGAGGAGTTATATAAGATTAGAATATTAAATTATATTGAATTAAATATTAAATTATAAATGATGAGAGACATTAGAAAAAGAAGATAATGACTGAATTAGGAATACATGTGTATTTATTCACATGAGATTGAGATTTCTAAAGAATTTAATATTAAATAAAAATAACGTATAACATGTAGCGAGACCATCGAACATATAAAGTTATATGGTCGAAATTTCTAGCTTAACTAAATGTCTCGATTCGAGCTCTGATAATACAATACAGCATGTATATAGCTTTTTACCATCTTTATACCATCCTTCGACTCGACGACAGCTTTACGACAGATGACTTAAAGGCTGCTATGCGGTGCAACAAACCCACTTAAGATATCTTATAGCCTGACAAAAAAAAAAACATGTATATTATTGAGAAATTAATAAAAGATAAATTAATTTGAAATGAAAAGAATTAGCCATTATAACGATAACCCATACATTACTACTTTTTTAGAAACTCATCCCGGGATAGAGACTAAATAAATATTAAAGTAAAGAAGAAAAAAAAGAAAAGAAAGAAAAGTGTAATGTTGAAGAAACAACTCCTAAAACCGCCCTTCTGTGTTTGAAAAAAACATCTCTACTCTATCCTTTGATTGTCCCTCACACTTCCTCTCCAAATGCTTTTTCTCCCTTCAGTCCTAACTCCTAAGAATCCCAAACAGATGGCTACCCCCTTCCTCACCTATGGTTGTCTCTGATATATAAGAACTCCCAGAAAAAATTAACCCTAAAACCCTCAAAGGAAAGGATCAAACACATTCCCAAAAGTAAAAGAAGAAAATAACAAAAAAAGAAAATCCAATCATATAAAATCAAAATTAAGTAAAATAAAATAAATAAAAGCATAATATGAGCCCAAATTTGGGGTCTACAATGGGTTCTCGATAACAACTTCTAATTACTTTCACATTTCACAAGGTTAATTTAAAAATAATTATATTAATATAAATAACAATTAAAAACAACGGGTTATAAATAAAAATTATTTTTAAATCATATCTAAAATCTTTTTTTTTTTTTTTTTGAAGTTGTGGAATGTTTTAATTCATGTTTTTGAAAATGGTTCTTGAGAATAATTTTTGAAAACACAAAGAACATAATGTTAATGTTCTGTTATGTGAATTTAATATTTTCTATATTTTTCACAATTAAAAAAAGCACCAACATGCTCTTCTGCTTTACTGTTTCTTTTTATTTTTAAACAAAAAACAGTTTCAAAAAAAAATGTAACCAAACAAGCCTTCAATTCTTGAAAACATGTTTTTATTCTATAAATGTATTTTTAAAAACCTGTTTTGGAGAATTTTTCTAAACATAATCCAAGTTTTGGGGATTGATGTAAAAGGTCTGGACTAAGCAAATAATTATTATGAGATATTCACTGAAAGAACATACGATGAACAAATTCATTGATTACCTGAATTTCACATAAAAGTAGTCTAGGAATTTGCAAATCATACATAGAGATCAGAGGCAACGTAAACTTAGCTGAATTTTTGGGTGTGCGGGCTTGATTGTGTAAATGAGATGAAATATTATCCAAAAACAGACAGACTGACAATAATTGGTGGCTAAAATGTCAAACACGTTTACTCAAAAGGGATGTGAACATGTTAATTTCATCTCACAATTGTCTTTTAGAGCATGTTTTTTTAGAGAGCTTTAGGTCCTTGTTGCTGATTCTAGATATTATTATTTTTTGGAAAAGCAATCTACTACCATATTTAAATATTTACACTTTGATCTACTGGCAGTTTGCATTATCTCTCCAATAATAGAATAATTCTTTCATAGTCTAAAGTTCATACTCAGATTAAAAGTTCGCATACAAGATGGTATGAGACATTTTCTCACAGCCCAGATCAAATCTCGTCGAATCTTGACTAGTGTAAAATTCGTAACTTAAAAATGAACATTGATTTGAAGGATGATGTTCCTAGGAAGGGTCTATAAAAGATCACGGCTTAAACCCATTGACTAAGTTCTCTTTCTGTTTCTTTTTCAACCCAGTTTTTCCATCAAAATAAACAGAGATTTAGAGTCTGTTTGATTATAGTTTTCAAAAACTTTTTTTTTCCTAAGAAATAAGGAGTAGACAGAAAAAATGTTTTTTTTCATTTTTTATTCTGAAAAATATGAAAAATACAGAAAATACTAAATTCAGATAACAAAAAGAAAATTCAAATAATGACCGATTGGGTAATAACACTAAACACTAAATGGTGTTTCCTACGTTTTCAAAAATTATTTTCTGGAATAGTTTTAAAAAATAGGAACAAAAAAGGCCCTAACCAACTTGGTCAAATAAAGCATTAGGGAGGAGTTCTACAAAGACAGCCTGTAGATAATGACCAATTCAATATGGTTTGGCGGAGTTATGATTTAGTCCATGCAGGCCTTTGGGCATCGGGTAGATTACTATCATTATTTTATAGAGAAATGACTGCAATTGTCAATCGACGTTTCAACTACAAGAATAAGTTAGAAACAACTGGACATTATATCCTTTTTCATCATCTATTGCAGCTTGATCGCCAAGACCCGCAAGCTGTAAATTTCGAACCAGGCAGTCTGGAAACATTCTCATTAATTTTTCTTTTTGTCCTTTTAAGTTTCCTTTGTCAACTTCCTGAATTTCTGTCATAACCTTTCAAGATATACATTAATTACGATATAATAGCATTTTTTCATGAGTTCTCGACAACATTGTCAAAGTGTACATATCCAAAGACTAAAATTTTAGCTCCATGTTAGTTTGGTTAAATTAATCGATCTGTAATGATAAACAAGAATCTTGTGAGATCGATTGCAAGAGCTGAACTAACAAAATAATATTAATTTTAAGTAACAAAGTGCTCTTAATTGAAACATTCACAAGTAACAACAAAATATTTTTTATAAAAATAAATTATGGATGTGAAGTTATGGTTATAAAAGATACTTTTTATAACAAATGAGACCAAAAAGGCACCCGAAACTATGGATCTGCTGCTGTAAAAAAAAAACTATGAATTTGTTTGGTTTTTACTTTTTTAAACTATTCTTAAGAATGATTTTTGAAAACACAAATAATACTGTTTTTGTGTTCTCTAAAAATTGTTTTTGTTTTTAAAATTTATTGTTTTCTATGTTTTCAAAAAGGAAAAAAAAAAAAAAGGAACCACACATGTTTTTTGTGTTTTTCCTTATTCTCCTTGTTTTTAAGAATAAAAAACAATTTTAAGAAACTATATACAAACCAGCCCAAACATTGTGTTGTATATAACATAGTGATAAATGTGCTTGCCTTTCCATTAATTAGAAACTCAACCAGCTAGGGGCTACTGAACTCATAAAAGGTCATGTTCAAACAGCTCGGGAAAAAAGAAAGCTTGTGCATGTGCTTCGATTATTTCTTCAGGTCATTTGATTTAAACGGTTAATGAAAATCCAATTTTGAAAATTTAATTTTTCATCAATTTTTTGCATCATTTTAATAAAAATATTTTCATTGTTTTCATTTAAAGGTTTATTAAACAAATATTTCTTTTGCTCTCAATCTTGTTTGCCTTTTAAAATAAGGATAGGTTACCTTATAGTCTGGAAATCTTCCTTAAAAAGCTATTGATTTCCCTCAACATCATACTCCTTTTCTTGGCGGGATTCATGTTATTTGATTGAAATAGTCGTTGAGATTAGTTCAAATTAAGTCTGAAAGTAGAAACAGAATAATGAAGACAAAAAGAAAAAAGCTGTTGTAGGGTTGACAATTAGGCTGAATATTTTAAGCAACTCAGAATTGGTATAACTAGAAATGTAGGGCAACATTGCTGCTGCAGTTGCATGCATGGCTGGCATTTTTCATAAACACTGTGTTCATTTCTCATGACATGGCACTATGCATCATTGTAACCAATAATGGGCAGACCTGGGCCCAAGACTATGATATATAATTTGCATACAAGGCTGTACCACCGTTGGACCCTCTGTCGATGGATAAGGTACAATCAATACGGATAATACTAACAAGGATGAAAATTTTTTAATTAATGCAATTATATGTATTTCTAAATAATTTTCAATCTTGGAGCTATTTTGTTCTTGGAATTAGGTAGGAGTGGTTGAAAGTTTGAAACCTAACCGGCTCTAGTTCACCACGAAGATAAGAATTGTGCATGATTATTGGCACAATATGATTACTTATGTGGACTAGCAACAATTAAACTAAAAGTGGAAGATAAAAAAAAATACTTTGTAGCGAGGTAATTCCACCCGGTTACTACACTCTGCCTCATTGAAATTTATAAAATTAAACCATTAATATTAATCCTAGCATCATGGATGACATCCTCCAATCAAAGTTATTATACGTTTTGACACGAAGGCGTCACAAAGTGATAATAATAATAACTGAGATTATAAATCGATTTGTTGCCTTGAATAGCAAACTTACCAAATATGTTTAAAAGACAAAGTATTTAGGGAATGACTAAAGTGTGGTTATCGTGGTTTATAGATGGCGTAGTTCAATAGTCTTGGGTTACATTTAGAAGGCTAGCTTTATGAAAAATTGGAAAATAAATTAACAATTATAAGATATTAATTAATGTAATGAAGGTGTGTTTGAGTTAGGCTTATGATGTAACACATGACCCATTCCAGCTCTCCAAAATGTAATCCCGTAAGTTTCCTTGATTTCGTGGAGATTACCTTGACCTTTGGGGATCATAATTAAATTACTACAAAAGTCGTCTTGTTGGCTAAGTCCAAAGAGTAACACACCCCCAGGCACCCAACAACTCTCTCAGGTTCTCAACACTATAAATACGCCTTCTTGTGCTAAAAGCCCAAAACACCAAAGTCGATATTAATACATTAAAGATGGCATCACGCAGCTTCTTCTGTCTCTATGCCCTTGTGTTGCTTTTTTCTCTTGCCACCGCAGATTTCTGCAGCCTTGTCTCCTTATTAATACAATAAAGTGTGTCTAAAAGCTTTGCCAACCATCAAACTGGTGGGTGGTCGAGGCTGCAGTGGAGAAAGACAGCGCATGGGTGCTTCTTTTGCTTCGTCTCCATTTCCATGACTGTTTTGTTAATGTATGAACCATGCATAACTATATATATATATATATATATATATATATATATATATATATACACTCTTTTTTCCAAATATTTATTGAATTAATTTAAAGTTGTTCATGCATGGCAGGGTTGTGATGCTTCACCTCTAGACTCTACATCCACAATTGATAGTGAAAAATGCGCGCCCTAATGCTAATTCTGCAAGAGGATTCAATGTCATCGACAAAATCAAGTCCGAGGTTGATAAGGCCCGCTGTCGCCCCGTGGTGTCGTGCGCCGACATCTTGGCTGTTGCAGCTCGGGACTCTGTGGTTGGGCGTGGGAGTAGCTAATAGGATTTCATATTAATATAAATATCATCCACTTTAACACCCTTCATATATGCTGCCTCTACACAGATTTCTAAGGTTGATCTTATTAAAGAACTTTGAAAAACTCAATATTGTAAATTTGGACTCATCATTCATTTTTGGTATGATTTGATAAAAATATTTTCATTTTTTTTATAAAATAAATTTTTTTTAAGATAACATAAATATATGAAATGAAAAAATGCATTTTTTGTACTAATAGGTTTTTTTTCAAGGAAAACTCGAGAACGTTAGAATCATAAATTTTGAATTTTTTAATGTCTTTTAACTAAACATTTTCGCTTTTAAATACACGAATAAATACTAAAATTACCACTCCTAGCACAATACTACCCATTTTTCCTAGCACAATACAAAAATATCATGCTTTTGACAAAATTAATTACCAAAAATTTTCCATCATGGGGGTAACTCATGTGGAATTTTCTGTATCGTGAAGCTTGGAGGACCATCATGGACCGTACCACTGGGGAGGAGAGACTCAACAACAGCAAGCAGGACAGACGCCAACAACAACATCCCGACGCCGTTCATGGATCTATACCGGCGCTGATCAACAGCTTCAGCAAATGGGCGACTGACACTAAAGACCTAGTCGCTCTCTCAGGTGGCCACGTCATAGGATTTTCCCAGTGTGCTTTCTTTAAGAACCGCATCTACAACGAGTCCAACATCGATCCCGTCTTCGCTCGCGCCCGCCAGTCCACTTGCCCTCCCAACGGCGGCGACACCAACCTCGCTCCGCTTGACCCGACGGCGGCGCGCTTCGACACCGCATACTTTACTAACTTGGTGAAGAGGAGGGGACTGCTCCACTCCGATCAGGCACTCTTCAATGGCGGCTCGACCGATTCATTGGTGAAGACGTACAGTACGAATTTCGGAGCTTTTTCGGCTGATTTCGCCAAGTCTATGGTGAAGATGGGGAATATAAAGCCATTGACAGGAAAGAATGGCCAGATTCGTGTTAATTGCAGGAAGGTGAACTAATGGATTGGAGTTTGATTTAATTGGGTTTGTTTGTTTGATTGATTGATTGTTAATAAAAATGTGTAATTGAAGTCAAAGGACTGTGTTGGGATTTTTTTGAAACAAGAGACAGTTGTGTCTTTTTGTTTATGTATTTGTTCGTATCTTTTGTTCATGAGATAAATTCTTCAAGTCAATGCAATCAATTTATGGAACTGTTCTGTACACTATATCATAAGTAATTCAATTTTCCTTTTAACATATATTATTATTTGCCGCGTTGAAAATGATCATCACGTGAACTTAGTTAATCCTCACCGCTACTTTCTGAAATGTTCTACCAAGATACACGTATAAAAACAAGTATTCAATCCATGAAATGTCTAAATAAAATATAAAAAATCTTATTCATAAAATTAATCTTGACGACTCTCCGTTCAAAACATTATCATGTCTAAATGTGAAACGAACCTCCTTTCTTTTAATGTACAATCTGTACAATATGTTTGATCCACACCATCCTTTTTTACTTTCTTTTCTTTTTTGTGATTTGGCAATAATATAATATAAATCTGACTTGATCTCTTACCTTTTTACCTGGAGATAGTCGCAAATAAATAGGCATAAACATTGTTTATCCATCTCTTCTAGTCTTCTTGACTCTAGGATTTTTTTCTATCGTTTTTGGGAGTTTTAAAAATATCTTCAGGAGGGGCCAAACCTCAACAAACATATCTGATAATTTACTTCACTCTTTTCTAGGCCAATACTGTAAAATGATCCTAAAGTGAAACAACTGAAAAGATGATATTCTTTTCATTTATTTGTCTTAAATATTAGCAAAGATATTATATGGCACCTTATTATATTTCATTTTTTTAACAACTAAATACTTAGTTATAATATAATAACCATCCCTATCAACTCGAGCTCGACTCATCCCCTTTCTATGTCTTATATTTTTGAAACGTTAAACTGTAAAATCCGGGAAAAATTCAATTTTTCTGAACAATAGTAAAACGGTAAATTTTGATTGGAAACCAGAAATTTTCTAGACTTCTACGATTTCTAAATGTATTTCCTGATTGAATTCGCTCCCTGATATATAATTACTCCCATCGGGACTCTCATTCTGATTCCGAGATAACTAATTTACTGCCAAGATCGCATTGCCAAATGACACACGACACGATCACGCGATACCACACGACACTCCAGTGGAAATGACACACCAGACGAGCTATATTGCCAGATTATAATGGCTCACATGGAGCCAAGGTCAAGGGGAAGATGAGAAAGCATAAATGTTAAAAAAGAAAGAAAACTTAAAAATTGAGAGAATGACAAGGGAGATGAAAGGAAGTCTCCCACTTTGATCAATACGGGTGATGAGAAAAAGAGAATGAGTAAAAACATGAAAAGAAAAAGAAAGAAGTGCTATGATCAAATAGACAGGGAGTTTAAGGATAATAAAGAAAAAAAGAAAAAGAAAAAGAAAGAGAAAGAGAAGGTTAAGTGAACGAACAAAGAGAGGGAGAGAGAGAGAAACAAAAGGGTTTCCACTTTTTCTCAAGATTTACGTAACCGCATCAGAATTCATTTCTGAAGAAAAGCGCAAATGTCCACGCAGATCGAGAGATATCGCTGAGTACCAAAATCTAGGAGTTTTGTCAAATTCCCAAGAGCAGAGGAATTTTCCCATTGGTTATTTTTAACCCAAAGGCTATTTAATGGCTCGGATTTCGTCGTGGAATAGAATTTAAAATCCCAAAATCTTGACTTAACAGAGACTGGACAAATCGACTAAATTTTTGGGATTGTTTTCGAACAATCCAGACTGAATTTTCGGGACTATTTTCGATAGCTCCGGGTTGAATTTTTTTGGACTGTTGACAAATCCTATTGAATTTTTCTAGACTGCTTTCGACAAATTGAAGTTGAATTTCGAGGATCAAGTTTTCAAACAATCCGGACAGGATTTTCTGACTGTTGAGGGGCCGGACTGGACATTTTTGACTGTCTGCGGTGCTATTTTTTATTTTATTTTATAGGCACAGAAAAAAAGAAAAAAAGAATAACATGTTGGTTGTGTGAAAATCATGTTAATGCATGCTTATGGATGTATTGACATGTAATTTATGATGGATATAAATTATATATAAAAAATATAATTATCCATGTGTTGAATATGTTGCATGTAGTTCTCTATTTTGTATGTAACATGTTATAGTAAGGAATTGGTATAATTGCATTTCATATGCACGGGGACATCGCATCAAGTCGGGTGTGTGCATGATATTGGTTATTCACCATTTTTGGTGAATGTGTAGTGAGCTCGGAAATGGGACGACATCCAAAATTGAGACTCACAGATGCATAAAAAAAAATTAATAATAAATTTCGTGTGTTTGGGTGAAGCAATATGGGGTAGATCCCCCCCAGGGTGAAAGACCCAAATTTTATTATTTGTTAGACATATGTATCCAATGATGAAAGTGCGCCAGCGCCTGGCGAGTTGAAAGCCCGCTGAAACCCCGGAAATTCGCGACCCAAATGAACACACGGTATTTGATAAAGTAAAGTGAATATTGGAG
>JAEQBH010009434.1:0-96542 GCA_016808115.1 Tetrastigma voinierianum | reverse complement strand
ATTTTACCAACATGTCATCTCCATATACCTCCACATGGATGCCCCTGGTTTCGCTTCCGAATCCCCGCTCACCACCGTAGATAGCTCTGCGGTTTTCACCGGGAAGGCAGGCACACAGGGCGCTTTCATCCTCGCCCCGACGAATGAGGTATTCCTCGCCGTCGGGTCCAAAATAACCGCTGTAATCTGAGAAGAACCAAAGTCGGTAAGTCTGCTGTATCGTCAAGACGCTACTATAAGGTCGATCCGGTAGAGGGCAAATATCTTTAGCATGCCCGATCGACAAAGAAGTCGACAGAGTCACATCACGTCGCTGACAGTACTAACGTCAGCCAACCATTCGTGGTACTCAATTTCTTCGATCGCTCTTCTGAGGGGAGCCAGTCAATTTCCTCTGTCGGTCCATTTTTCGTCTTTCTGTGAGCTAAACTCCTTTGCTTGACTGGCTCAAGGATGGACTGACGCTTAGTCCGCGGAGTACTATCGCGGTTAACCCCTCCCATGTCCCTCCCCGCCCCAAATGAAGACATTCTCGTTATGTTTCGTGAAGTGAATAAGGAGGTGTTCGCAGGTTCGCTAGCTTTTGAGCCAATGTAAAGTAGGTGTCTAAGGTCATCATTCAACCGTGACGGTCAAACTCTTCGCTGAGTAGTCGGGGCCGTGTTTAACTTATCGCAGGTCGCGCAGTCTACCGTTGTTGTATCGCTTGCTTCATTGAAGCCGAAAGTAACACTCTCTGCCAAGCGCCGGTCTCTCGAACCATTTACCCGTTTGTGGTGGAAACTCATCACCATATGGTAAGCTTTAGGATGCTTTTATGGTGTCGAGAGAGAGGGTCTCATTCTAATAACATCTATAAGAAGAGGGCATCTACTATGAGAAATTCTTCATCAAGGTTGTTGCCCGCACTGGTCTCCCAAAGTGAGCACTAGTCAGACACCCCAAAGGCAAGACTTTCTCTCCGAGAATCCTCGTAGTGGGTGCCGGCCGGTTCTAAATGCTCTTCTCCCTTCGACATGCACACCACAAAAGTCGACGCCAAGATGATGTCACGAAGCTCCTCGCGATCGACAAGGACACGGTGGGATTAGTTTTGTTAGCCACAACTGCCTTTATCACCAAAGGATCGTCGTGGGGGTGTTGACATCCCTCCAGGTTTGAATTTGAGAATGTTATGGCGGTGTCGAGTCGAGGTAGTTTTGACACTGCTTGCACTTCTATTACCTCTCCAGACCTGATGCTACGCAAATGAGCCTTCCCGAGGAGCCAGATCACCTCCCGCAAATCCTCCCGGTCACATGGATTTCCCCAAGGGTCATTGATGCCGAAAGTGGCCTATCGCCGAGGCGGCTGTGGCTACGCTTGATCCTAACTCGAGGCTATGTAACCATGAAAGATATCCCCGCCAAATCAAGTATTCTATTTCTTCCCGAGTTGTGGGCGTAATCGTCTGCCTGATGCCCGTGTCCCTATGGAACCTTCCACAAGACTGTACATCTCTTTGGTAGGGTCCGGTCCTCATCCGGGATCGCCATCTTAGAATTTCTCATGATGTACTTTGCGTAAGACCGCTGACATCGTGGGCCGGGCCAAGGGGGCGAACCGCTGAGGTGTGAATACCACACGAAGCTCTGCAGGCCACAGTGGTCCAGGGCGGTCTTTGATGCTTCCTCACCTCTTCTGGGATCTCGCTTCGTCCCTCTCGGAGATCTCTATCATTTCTTTGTCTCCTAGGCTTCGCTCCGTTGCTTGTCGGGCCCCGCTTCTTCTCTCGGGCTGAAGAGCTCTCTCGATGTAAGGGCTGGCCATTAATTTACTTCGCGACAGCACTGGGTCATGTTTGTCGAGGATTCTTCGAGATGGAAAAGACCAAATCTTACTAAACTCCTAACCTAGCGGCGAATGCGTGACAATCTCGTCGATACACATCTATCTTCAAAGACTCCAAGATTTAACTCTCTTAACATAAGACTCAAAGCCATGTTGGGCTTTTATGGTCGCAGGTGATAACTCCTACTTCCCGTATGTTCCTCCGTCTAACGAAGCCGGAGACAATCTATGGAGCTCTCTAAACGAGAAATCAAGACTGGAGCCTATTAAACCAAGCCAACGCTAGGCCTTTTAGTGATACAAGCTCGGCGACCGTGACTGGCCTCGATATCCGCGGCAGTCGCACCGTTCTTATAGGTGTTGGTCGAGATCCTTCGCTCCAACCACGGCTCTATTCAGGACATCCCGAACTTCACAAAGTAGAATGTGAGTACCAACAGAATCCGTGACTCGCGGCTTGCACCAGGTGTCCATAGAGTCGATGTCACCTTTTGGCGACTTCCTTCATGTGGTCGAGCTTTGGCTGATACCCTCAACCTTCTCTGCTCCCATGATCGCTCCCCATTCCTACCGAGAAGTGGATCTAGCCATCGCTTCCAAAGTACGCCTCCCGGCAAGTGTTTCGTCAGGTTCTCCTGTGGGCTGGTGAGGTCCTGTGTCCCCTGGCCGGATTTCAGCCGCTTTCTACCTCTCGGGAGGCCGAGGTATCGCTTCTTCCCGGTGGGTGCGGCAAGCGGCCTTCAGCTCACAAGGCTTCACACAGATTCGCCTCGCCGAAGCCGCTTCACCCACAGCTGTCAGGAGAGGAAGCGCCTCCACCTCGCCTGCGCTGCCCAGATCGTTTCTAATGCATCGAGGTCGCTTATCCACCCCACTCTTAGCCGGCTCTGCATCCTCGATCGCGCCTCTCGCCACAGATTCAGCCGACATCAAGCATCGAGATATCGCCACGATAGGCAGAACCCGTCTCTACGCATTTACAACTAATGATGATTTTTAACCGAACTCCGCTAGAGCCGACCGGCTGGGTCGAATCGAACCGCCGCCGCCAATCCACTGCTCTCCGATGCGCGCCTCCCCAAAACAAGTAACAAAGGGGATCACGGGCTTGCCTGCCGCCACCTCGATACCTAAGTTAGTTCTTCTTGTCGAGAAAAGATCGACACCGCTTAAAGGGCGTAATGTCTCATGTGATCTTCACCAAATGAAAGGCTCCTGTATTTATAGTATATGTTTTCCCAATCGATGATAAGGGATTCTCTCTCATTCGACGTAGGATTTTCTGGCCCCTTATCGCCGACATCAAGGGATAATGAGAGTGTTATTGAGAATTATCTTACTTCCCTGTTAGTGAGATTTGACGGATTTACGTAATATGGGCTTTTCGTCATTCGTGTTATCGTCCTCGGGGGGGCTAATGAATGGGCCCCGCTTTGGGCCTGCCGAGCCCTCCCGGGCGTTTCACCGAGCCCGCTCTACTTCAAGCTGTGAGGCCATAAGGCCTATATATATATATATATATTATATACTTGAGTCCACTATATTTATATAATCACATACTCTATGTGGATGTCAAACAAACTCATACAAAATCGCAACAATAATCTGATACCAAAATACCATACACACTATGTTTCCCGAAATAGTCAGCATTGTGGGTATGCTGAGCAGTGTAACAAAATAAACTTTTGAAATTGTATTAAATGAGATATCGGCGAACTGACGTACTAAATAAACGCACACCACGCTTGGACGAGCCTAAATGGACTAGTAATCTGCTAGACATGTCATAGTTTAGTTAAACTACATTACCATAACATAAATGAACTACTACCATAATATACTAAATCTACTACCATAACTCATCTATTGCAATAATTAACTCAAACCAACTAAGTAATCTACTGTGTCACTAAGTAGGTTCACAATCCATTTTTTAAGTGCTTAATCAGTTATCAGAGTATATCATTCAATAGATATACACTTGAAACACATAATACATAGTTTAGCTACTAAACTACTACCATAACATGTACTATAACTACTATCATAATATATTACAACTACTACCATAACTCACAGAATTACTATTATACTAAAAACTCCTAAAACAACGACAATTAAGGCTACTAAGTAGTTTTAATCCATTTTTAGCTTATTTTCCATAGTGTGTTATGACAAGATATTACACAACATGCTCTTAAATTGGAAAACTTAATTCATATGTTAAAAATGAAACCATAGAACAGAGTAAAGAACTTAAATTGACACCGCCCAAAGCAAATTTACATCAAGTCTTCTACAATCACATTTCCACTAAAAATTACATGAACTTAGCTTGCAACCAGCAGAAACAAAGCATACAATCACACATAACAGAGCAATACACTAATTCGAACAAGGCCTTCAATCTTCCAACTCCTTAAACCCTTCAATTCATCGACTTCATCGCTTCCTTCAATCTCTAGCCTTCAATGACTCATGTCTTGAACTTCTTCGACCTACCCCATCTGGCACTCAACATTTCTATCCTTCATTGCTCAAGACGTTGATAATTATTCCCATGACGGTATTTCGCAGATATCCAACTACGGGTGGTGGATAGCCTAGAAGAAACAAGATCTTATGCTCCTTCTTCAATCTTAGAAACAATGCAAAAATCTGCACTAGGCCATGTAGGTGTGTACTTATTAGCTTAGAACATCCCAAAACTATGAACATAACTCAATGAGAGTAGTCTTCATTGATTTTGAGCTTTCAAATCCTAAAAGATTTTTCATTCATCATTTTAAACAAACAATTCATGCTACAATCTTTGTTGGTAGTGTCTATTTCATTTGAGTTATTAAGAACATATGGATACTCATTCATAAAATAAAGAGCATAACTAATTATAATCAAAACATATTGAACATATTAGTCGATCTTCCCACTCTTCGTGCAAGATATGATAATGCTCCTAAAATGGATAAGAGCTCCAATCACTTTGCGATTTCAATGCATATGAAATTTTCAATCAATTATGAACTATTTTCATAACTATGGATCTCAAAATCTTGAAGAAGTTCTTCAAACAAAATTTTCAAAATTTAATTATAATTTCTTTTCAATTTTTCATTGGAATTTTAGGAAAATACAAATCTAATAATGAAGTTAAGCTTAGTTACAACTCTTCAACAGGAAAATATTTTTCACGTTCCTATGGTGTTCAGTGTATGTTGTAATTTAATTAAAATCCAAAATTGATGCTGGCAAAAATAGTACCTATAGAGTGGTAAGGAGAAGAGAGTGATCCTGAGATTGTGATGAGTAGTATATTGTAGACCCTTGGATTTACTTCCAAGCTGAAGACCAATGGCCCAGCTAGCAACTCCAATGACATAAGCAGATAATTGACAACCAACATGAATATAGAACCAAGCTAGATCTGTACACTTGAATGTCCTAATATACATTGCAATAATGATTCCCACTGCGCCAGAATTCCCCAGCTCTTGAGCATTTAGAATTCCATGAACGTGTCATCAACAATCAACCAAATTCAGTGATAACCAGAAAGAAAAAAAAATTCAATTGGATACATAGATCTGGCATCAAAGGTGATCAAATCAAATCCACAAAATAAAAATTAGGTATTTAAACATAAATATAGAAGAAAATGTTGAGAGAGAAACTTAAACAGACTTCAAGTTTTGATCGTCTCAAATTGAGATCAATCTCAGTAAGAAAAAGAAAAAACATATAAAATGTGAGAAGAAGAAAATCAAATTCAATGCAATAGTTGAGTTAAGATTAATTTTAATTGATAGTACACAAGTATTTGTTTTTGAATTTGATCAATTGGAAATACAAAATCTACCAAAATTTAAATTTAATTCAAGAGAATAAAAGATCACATGAAAATTAAAGTAAATAAATTATAGGAAAATGATTAAAAATTCAAGTTTTTTGAACTCCTTGCAAATTTTAACATCTGAGTTCACAGTGATTCCATAAATCTCTTCTTCACTTTTCTTCAATTCCATATAACTTTTGTAATAAAGATTAGTGCTACTATATTAAGCACAAACATAATAGAGTCGAATGTAATTCCAATAAATATACATGGAGCTGTATACAAGGAAGACCTAACATGTACAAAAAGCAACTAATACCTAAAGAAATATTGTAAAAATTCCAACAAAATAATACTTCAATAAAAAGAAAATTGTTTTGCATAACACCAAAACCATAAATAACCTTTCCCCTAAAAAAAGAAGAACACTTAGGATCAAAGAAACACTTTACAAAATAATTCTTCAAACAAACCAATCCAACCCATTTATCATAATAACAGTAAAAGGAATAATACGTGAAGTTTGTGAAACCGGATACATACTTTTGTTTTTTTGTTCTCATTTCAGATAAAGGTTAAGATGTCAAAGATTGGTTCGATCGACTGTTTAAATGCTGAGGTTTGAATGTCCAGTTTCCGCAAAATTGAAATGCACCAAATGTCCTCCGAACACCAAAAAGAATGAAAATGAAAGGAGAATATTAAATGGAAAAAGATGGGTGAGAAGATAAAAGGAAGACGGGCGTTCGACTATTCAATGGAGAAGACGAGGAGTCTTTAGAGTGAAGGTTTGGAGCTCTAACTTTTCCTTCTTTACCTCGCTAGATGAGATTACGTAAGACATAAACGAGACAGATTAGTGGTTTAATTTCGATACTGACTAACCAAAGTTCTTTCAATTATTTTCTTTGTTAATGTATCACCACTTATAAAAGTCATTCTACATCACTACAATAATATTTTTATGAGCCATAGATACCAACCTATTTCCTTTGTTTAATCTATCCGTCTTTCAATGTTCTAAAGTATGATATAAGATATCGTATAAATTTTTAGGGTATTTATATGAATTCTAAAAACAAAATTCTCATTAGATAGAGTATAATTAAAAAATGTAAAATTAAAATTTGGCTCTATTAAAATGATAGAGTTGTTTAAGTCTTAGCATTAATTACTGCCTGGGTTAGTTGAATCACTGATGAGCAAACTGAACTGATAACTTATTCACCTATATAATCGCCTCTTATAGAATGGGCAAGAAAAACACCTGTGCCTCGGGCTTTCGGCTGAGAGCTATCTCGATTAGTTATTATGAGCTTTTGTGATTCACCAACAATTCCTTGTGTACAAAGAGCCTGAAGACACACAATCGTAGTGTTCGGGACAATTAAACAACTCAAGATAGAAAAAGCCACAATTGCAACTTTTTTTTGAAATGCTCATATAAGACTATTACATTTTCCATTTTATCATTTTCCCTTATTTACATAAATATTTTAAGAAATTGACGTATGGAAAATATTTGTGACAAAAAGAAAATAAAAGATCAATAGTTAAGTTATCTTTTTTTAAAATTGAAATTTACATTACTATTTTATATACAAATAAATATTTTAAATAAATATTTGTTTTAATTTATTTAGAAGTAATTATATGGATTTAAAATTTATTTTTAATTGATATTATTTTTTAAGGGAATTTTTAGTTATTTAATATGATAAAATCATAACTAAAATACACTCTCATTTCAAATAAATATTTAATATTTGGAGGAAGACATATTGACATAGAAACAAATAGAAGCCAAAAAACGAAAACCAACATTACAATTAATTTCCATTCATCATAAATTATATATTTAATAAATTATGCTTTAATGATCTAATTATTAATTCATAACATCATAATAAATTATATTTTATATATTCTAATTATATCTATATAGATAAATTTACTCTTCACTAAGATATCCATCAACTAAGAGTACTCGCTACTAATCAATAGCTATTTCAAATCTATTGTAGCTTTTTCAAATCGCTATTAAAATATTACATTTTCCATTTTTATCATTTTCTCTTTTGCTTTCTTGCACAAATATTTAAGAAAGTGATTATATGAAAAGATTTATAAGAAAAAAAACATTGACAGAAGATTTTGGTTGTTAGTGGAGAGTCAAATTCATTAGTTTCACAATTTTTTTTTATAATTATTATTACCTGTTTGATAATTGATTGAATAATATTTTTATTCTAAAATAAAAGTAGAAAAATATTGTTTGATAATGGAAAATTTATTTTATATTTTACTTTTCTAATAAAAATATGTTTTAGAATATATTTTAACTTTTATTTTTTTTTATTTATGGGAAAAAAATTATTTAAGTATATAAAAAAAATTAAAGTAATAGACATAAAAAATATATTTTAAAACATATAAATTTATTTTAAAATTTTTGTAAAATTTTTAACAAACTTTTGTTTTTAAAACTATTTTGTTACCTAATTTTCATATAATTAAGAGATAATATTTTTTCTTTCACAATTTACTGTTAATGTATTTTTAATTTGAATTTCATCCTTAATTATTTTATATATAGATAAATATTTTAAATACAAATTTATTTGTGATAATTATATGGGATCCAAAATTTACTTTAATTTGATATTAAATTTTTTTTTTTAGTTATTTAATATGATAAAATCATAACTCAAAATCAATTCTATTTCAAAATGATTTTTTTATATTATTTTATAAATATAATGACATAGAAATAAAAAACGAAGATGAAAACTTAAATATTGTAATTAATTTATTTATTGTAAATTATATTTAATAAACTACGCTAATGATCTGACATTAATATGTGATATCATAATAAAAAAATAATAATGGATTCTAATTATTTAAAAACAATTTTTTTAAATATGATATTAGAGTTTTTATTGTATTTTAGTTTTTATTAATATTTTTTGTTTAATGAAAATATATGGGAAATGAAATCAAACAAAAGTAACAATATCTAGGTTATGTGTGTAGGAACAACATATTTTAACCTATATATGACGTGGTCTTATATTATTTTTTCCAACAAATTCGAGATCTCATCGTAGATTATTACAGATTTACATAGTTTTTAGCTGAATTTACCGCTTCTTATCTTTTTTTCTGTTTCATTCTACCATTCATTCAAGTGTTTCATTGAAAAACAAAAATAGTTATTAAGACTCAGTTATATCACCGTTATATACGCATATCTTATATCTCTATCACGCTGTATAAAGATAAATTTATTTCAATCAACTGTCATTAATCAATATTAGTTTTATCACTACTTTACCAAGAAATAGCTTATTTTCTAATCAATTATCAATTACCCTTTCACTATTAGCTTAAATCAAACAAGCCTCAAATCAGTTTTCAAGTTTAAATATTTTTAAAATTAATAAATTTTCGAGTAAAAATAAATAAATAAATTTATTTAAAGATAATTTGATGTCAAATTTATTTTAATAACAAATTTTAAAGTAAAAGAAATTGAGAAAATTACGAACAATATAAATAAAGATCATAAAATTTTCTGTACTGGTACTAAAACCTGAAAAGAAAATGGTAGACATGACATTTAATTTTATTTATTTGTATGGATTTAAAATTTCTATGTTTGTTTTATTTTCAAAATATTTGATGAAAGTTATTATTTTGTTCTTTAAAAACGAATTTATTTTACTTTATTTTAAAGCATAATAGTTTGCTACAAAAAAAAAGATAATAAGCCATAAATTTTAAAATATAAGGTTTTCATTTTTAACCATGTTAAAAATATAAAAAATTGAAACAAAATTTTACAAGTGTTAATCTGAGAAATAAATTTTCAAGTACCTTTCTTTCTTTTGTTCCTTATTTTCAAATACTTTAGGAAAGCAGAAAGGTGTCAGAAATTAGACTTTTCACTTGTCATAGACCTCATAATGGACATCATTTTCAAGTTGGTGACTCTTGTCTTTGTCACTCTTCATAACTTTCCTTTTATTTTTATCTAATCATAATAATGTAAAATGAGATGTCATAACTTCAAAAGTAAGGACAATGTAAAAGTAAAGATAAAGTTAGAAATAAAGAGTCAATAAGACATTTCTAAGGGGTTAAGAGGTCAGGGTGATATGCGAGGGGACGGTCTTTGAACCGAACAAATTTATAAAAAATAAAATACTATCATGTAAAGTGAATAATTATAAAAAAGAAAAAAATGTTAATGTTACATGATCAAAATTGAAAGAGAAAGTTTAATGGTTGAGTAGCTTGAGATTTATATTGAAATATTTTATTTAAAAAATTATAAAATTAATTTTAAATTTAAATTAATATCTAAAGTGGAATATAGATAATATGATAATGTATATTCAATTTTATCAACACCATTATCTATAATAATGATAATTATTTATCAAACTGGTAAGATTTTCTTGAGGAGTCTGACAACCGGCCCACATCTTGTGCAAAATTTTAAAACTTTTCCATTTTAGATCTTAAATAATAAATACAGGAAGTATATAGGGTGACTACGCCCATGACATGGACAATGATGAAAAAAAGTAAAGAAAAGAAGGGCCCACATGCAATTTCTGGGCAAGTGAAGTCCAGTATGAGCCACACATTACACTGCCCGATGTGTACCATACCCCCGTCCCCCACGATTTTAAAATTTGGGTTGTATCACTCATCTACCCCACATGATACCATCAACTCATTATTAACATACCGACAAACCATTTCCTTAATCTACCACCTGTCCCTTCCAGGCTGTCCTCAATTCAGATTATTTTTGTTACTGATTTTCTCAACGAGCTTTCCCACGCTGGTGAAACATCAGATCATCCATTGACAGGTAAAAGCTTTAAAACATCATCTCAGATTTGTAGTGATTAAAGGTTGTCAAATGACACACCTTCCGCCAGCACTAAACTACAGAAGAGTCAACATCTCTTCCTGCCTTTGATCTTCTCGCTGCCCCGGTCGATTCGATGTGAGTTTTCTATACAACTCTCCGCTTTTTGCCGGCTCATTTCCTGGTGCTTTAAAGTTTAAAAGCGGTGTGTGGGGAACGGATTGATATTTATCATACATTGTGTAATCACATGTACATCAGAACCGATCTGTGGTTATGCATAGTAAGTGTTCCATCGATCGTGTTTCAATGATCTCAACACCAAAAGTTACTAGCACGGGATCTGAATCTGGAGCGTTGGGGAGGACACGGAGCCAGGGCACACTACTGAGAGGGGCAATCTCGACATTTTCAGCGGAGAGAGCGCCGTGCTTGACTGGGCTGGTGTGTTGCGATGAACCTCACTCAGATTGATCAAAGTGATCACTCAGCATTAGCACGTTAATTACGTGAGGAAACACTGGAACACACACCGTGTGTTTCAGCAAAGGCTTATTGGTAACAATGGCTGGCATCGATACTTTCATGAACCACCGCCATTCGAATTCCTGTAACTACGGCATTGACCGTCGTCTCATGCCATGATGAAGTCTTCTTCTTCTTCTTCTTCTTCTTCCTCTATATGCATGGATAAAAAGAATAAGGAATGAGGTGTATTAGGTTTGGATGTGTTAGAAGAAGGACGGGCGAGATCCATCTATCTGAGTCTGAGTGTTTCAGGTCTGTACACTTAACAGTGTTTGTATCATTATATATGATTGCCTACTTGCTTAATCAAATCAACAATAGGGCTTTTTAACTTATCCCTATAATACCCTCTCTACTCATTCTTCCCATCGGTAATGATAATGTGAGATTCTATCTATCAATCTTTCTATACTAACCCACCACATTTATGTCTTTCATCTCTCACATTTAACACATTAATTCCATACTATATCCTCTGTTAGAGATATTTAATATAATAAATTACTATATTTTCTTTTTCTTTTTAAAACATTTATTATTTTGTGTGACCGATTGAAAGAGCGTAAAAAAGACAAGAAAGGAGGAAATCGATTAACTCATAAAGGGGATTATCAAATCAAATGATAATCACGAAATATGTTTTTTGTATAATGAATGGCATCAGCACTTTGTAGAATGGTTTGTAATCATACTTCTTTATTAGTGACAACAATGTTTTATTATGGAGAATTGTAATGGTAGTGGTCAAAGAGGCCTTTAATTTTAAATGAAATTCAATTTAATATAAAGTAAACTCTTTTAAAAACGATTATTTAAAAATAAATGGAAGATAGAATGAAAAATTATCATTTAAAGATAAATTAAATATAAAATTAAATATCCGCTTATTCTGGGTCTACTTTTTAAATTCCTTTTCAAAGATCTCTGGATCCCCTATAAATTCTAAAATATATAATAATGACAATTTTTAAGTGGCTTGAAATAAAAGTACAAATGTAGAAACTTTGGGTGGAGTTTTTAATTGAAGGAAAAAAAAGAAAGAAATAATCGTCAAATTCACAAAAGTTTGTTTTTATCTTTCACTTTTTAGATGTGGAATGAAATATTAAATCTTGGAAGTGTAATTTAATTGGCAATTTGGCATACAAAGGTTATTTTTCTAGAATGATGTTAGATAAAATTGACAAATCAACTATACAATTAACTAATTTTATTTAAATTAAATATATTTGAAGAAATAATTTGATATCATAATCATAAAATTAGAATTACTTCTATATTAAATAAAAATAAATTGTTTTTTTAAAAGAAAATAAATTGTTATAATATATATATATATATATATATATATATATATATATATATATATATATATATATATATATGGTAATGTCAATTGTCCACTTACTTATTGTTATAATTATTGTTGAATTGATAATGAAATTCAGAATGGATTTACTCTTTAAATCTCTATTTTAAATAGTCCTACTAAAATCTCTGTTTAATTAGTCTTAAGTATCGATTCGATTCTAAAAGATTACAGATTTACAAGTATTCAATCGTTTGAATTTTGCGCTTATTCAATTCAATTGTACACTATATCAGTATGATTTGAGTTTTGATGGGGATTTTATTACTAATTTGATTTTTCAATAATAAACTTAAATTCATTAATTTATATCAAAATCTTTTGTGAAATTAATTACGAAACTTGAAATCTAAATTTTTGAATGTCATGAATTGGAAAGAAGTGCTGCCAATGTTAACGTGAGTTTTGGCCAAGAGGTACATTATTTTAAAAGAAATGCCAAATAAGTTGAAAATCAAAATAATACTTAAGTTAGTACGTCCTAATCACGTCGACATATACATTAGCAATGCTGTAGTCATTAACTGATAAGATTGCATTTTTTAAGCTCAACGCCGCCGCGCTATTAACTTTGCATTGTAATTTTTTAATCATGGCCTTAATCACCATTGCGCATTGAACTTTTAAAAATTACAATGCCAACTTACATGCCGCATCACATTTTAATTATCGCCATTATTTCTTCCAATTCGTTTTCGCCGCCTGGGCTTATTAATCGCCTCCCACGTATAATTGTCAACCTTCCGGGAATGAACGCCACGACATCACGCTTTTCGCGACACCGAAATGGCTGGCCGGTTTTTCGTGGCGCCATGATATTGTCACACGCACATTTTCGCTTAACACTCCTTGAAGGAATATGACAAGTTTACAAGCGCCACATTATCTGGGCTTTGTTTTCCAAGGATTATTCATAAGCCAGGTCGCGACATAGTTGGTAATGTCATTTATACATCATGCTTATCCGGCCTTCCACATATGTCGCAAGATATGTTGAAGTCGTGACTTTCCTTGCTTGGTACCTACTTAATTAAGCAGTATTTTCTTACTCTTTTGCTTCTTTGATATTGCTCCTACAAAAACAATATTTTTTAAGTGGAAGATTTCATAATTTGCATTATATTAAGCATTAAGGCCTCAACAGTAAGCAAAAATGGGATTAAAGTTATACGTAGTTTCATATACTCATCAACTCTTCTAAACTTAAGCTTCTCGTCTCCCAAGCAAAATACTCCTCGTCATTCTCAAGCAATTTAGTTAGACTTGAAGTGTCATTTTTCTTTTCCATCATCACTTTCAAATATCTCAGCACTTGAATTCAATGAATTGCCAATTGTGATATGAACAAAAAAATTCAATTTTGCAAAATAAAAGATTTTCATTAAGTTCACTCAACACACATATAATTCTCAAATTGTAAACAAATTTTGGTTCTTTTACTCCCACTGCAGAGTGTGTTTGGTCTTCTCTTAACAGATTTGCAAGTTAGTAATCTGAGATATTATGTGAAGAATGGAAGCTCTTAGATTGACTTAGGTCTCATAAGTTTGTCGTCATATTATTCTCCACTAATGTAAATAGAACACCACCTTCAAGATCAAATAGGTCTTTAGGCTTGTAATGTATGGTTTGGGTATTGAGAGGTAATTAAGATTAGGGCCTTAAGTTTACCCAAAGTGCACATACTACTCAACATTTGGCACTCACACTTCTCATCCTCCATTTTCTACTAAAATCAACTTCAAGCACCCCCAAACTTGTTTGGTGCATCATTTTTCATCCTCCATCGCAAATATTTTCAGACCACTTTAGACTTCAATCTGCCTCATACTAGGTTCCTTTTATTTTCCATTCACAAGACAAGGTTTAGGAATGGTGCAATGTCATTTTCTTAAGCTTTCTACCACCCTTAACTATTGGGTTAGTAACTCTATACCAAATTTGGAGATAGATAATGGGTGTTTAAACACTTTAGTTAACTTATCGCTCAAGGAGGAAGGTTACAAGACAAAACACACACCCCTTTATACTTTGTACTCTTACAACTTCTTATTTTCTTTGTGCACATCTTTGGTGCATTTTACTTAATTTCTTTATCTCAATTCGATCATCCTTTCACAACTCTACTCATCCTTCATATTAAATTTGTACACCCCCAACCTCTCGTCTCCCATTGTTTACTCTGATATGCACTCATATTGCAATTTATAGGCAAACTAAGGATTTCACAAGACCATCTTTAAGGGAGGATATGTTTTTCATTTGGCTTTTTTGATGATGGAATTGGCATTTAGCTCAAACAAGGGGCACTAGGTATGTGATATGGTATCCTGGTGGTAGCTTTGAAAGGTACAACTTCATGACGGCTTCACGACATCATTTCTTCCTGTTGATTGTGTTGCCTAATTTCGTCAAGTACACCTAATGTCGGGTGGTGGACATTTGAAGACAAAAATTATGATGGATCTCATAAGATGTTCCTAACCCAAGCACAATCATTCTTAAGGTACTAGTGACCATGTGTATGTTCTCAAGGTTCATGAGAACTGAAATGTTCACGCAAAATAGAATTATCAGCTTGTGTTTAAATCTTCATGAATCTAGAATCTCAAAATTTGCTTCATCATTAGACATCATAATCTTTCCAATTTTTTGAGCTCATTTTGCCCCTTTTATCTACCAAGACTTCTCTTTGTGCTATTTGGCTTTATTATTATTATTATTATTATTATTATTGTTTGGTTCAACATTTCGACATTAATTCTTTATCATTAACCTGCCTTTGAAGTGATCCCATGGCATTTTTTAGTATTAGTTCATGACTTGAGTTGGGTTTAAGGAATCCAAACTATTTAACCATAATTGGTCTCTAGTGACCAACGCATTATTCAAGGACTGCCTCTCTTCCCTCCCAAATATCTCGACCAAATCTTCATCCTCTGCATTGGCTGCCAATAAGCTTGACTTCTTTACAGCCTGAGGCCTCCCTCCACATTTGGTCCCTTCTCTCTAGTTCTTACCTTCCATTCCATATCTCGCTCGATGGCTTCATCCATAAATCCCATTCCTTTTTCTTATTTTCGCAGATCAAAATATCGATCCCTTTTCTCCGCTTGGCTTAATTGCCCTTTCTAGCATTCCGTTCCATTCTTTTAACATTTTTAAGTTTTAAGTTGCTACTATACAGGCTTGGTCCTTAGCTTGTTCCCTTTGATAAGCTTCAACTTCGAGATACATTACCCAATCTGGACTAGCACTCCCTTACCTTACGTTTTTTATCTTCTCTTTGCTTACCACCAGTGCTTGATCACTAGGCTCACTGTTGTCCAATTCAGTCTCTTTTTCTCTTCCTTCCCAACCCTTCAACTTTCTTTTACCTTGTTGAGAGTTTTGGTGATGGCAAGGAGGGTGAGAAGAGAGATGGTGTGTATTTTTCTTCTTCTTGGGTCAAAAGTAACTCCCCTTTGTGCATAAGTAGGTGATGATTGGCTGATGGGTATAAGTGACCAAAGAAGTTATTTTTATTATAATCTAGAATTGATTTCTATGATCTTCCTAAAGTCAATTTATATCCCTTCAAGATAGTATGAGGAGGATTGTCATTCAAATTTTTAAAATGCATACATGCTTGGTAGGTGTCGAATCGAACTAAGAAAGTAAAGTCCAAATTGGCTTTCACTGGCATCCCCAGCTATCTTCGAGATATGGGATTCTTTTGCTCTTCCCACTCGCTCTCTCTTTCCGCCTCAACTCCTCGACATTCTAATAGTCATGTTCTTCTTCAACCTTCTAAACTTTGCCTCCCGTTTGCAAGCCTTTAACCACACATATGATTAATGGTCCCGCTTATCAAGGAGACTACTTTCCTCTCACAAACAAAGGTGTTTCCTTCAAGTCCTCAAATTGGCATAGAACTCCTTACTAAGGCACGCCGAGCTAGTAGATGCTCGTAGATGGTACCCATCCTCTTCTGTCAACTTCTACAAGAGATTATTTAAATCCCTTCTCATATGATGAATCCCTTCTTTAACAAGGTCTCAGACGCTCAATCGCTCTTCGACAAAGTCATCAATATCACCTAATCGTCTCGTTTCTTCCTCTTCTCTTCCCCCTCTCTTCCTTTCTTGTTTTTCCCACTTCTACTTCTTCTTCGCCACTTTCCTCGATAAGGTCTTCACGAAGCTTCTCGACAGCCTACCATCGTCTCCTCTGACTGCCACTCCTAATTTCTGTTCTCATCTAGATTGAACTATCTTCAGGTCTTACTTTCTCAAGAATGAGAAGATGAAGGATTGAGAGAAGGAAAAGGCTCTCAGTCTCTAACAAGTGGTAATGAATCATCATTTGATCAACGGAATTTTGTGCGCGAATGCGTTGCGACATTGAGGTTGGTCATCGACATGATCAACGACGAACGAGGTTCAGAAGAATAGTCATCCAAGGTCACGCGACGGCGCAACGACATCACGACATCATGATACTATCGAACATGTCACTCATCAACACATCATCACACTCATCATCATCACTCGACAACAAACAACATAACATCACATCATCATCATCATCTACATCGCTCATCATCACAACAGACTCGTCGATTCAAACGCAACATCACAACACGGCAACAACGGCGCAACACGCTGCGAGTCATACTCAACATCATCAACACTCATCTGATCCCGAACCAAAGATACATCAACGAGCACGCGACATTACAACCTTCTTCCACCTTGTGCTTTCGCGGTCCGCCGCGGATATTGTCCTCCGATGGCCAAATGGCCTTGAAAATAATGCCGCGTACCAATACGCTTGTCGCGACACTGGGCGAGTTGCTATCGGGTCTTTCATGAGTCATGATATTGTCGTGATATCTCCGCTTTGACACTCCTTTTGGATGAATGTCGCGACAAGTTTGTGAGGTTACACATTGTTCGCTTGTTTCTCCGTGAGATTTCACATTTGTGTCTCACTAATGTCATGTATCAAATTATGTCATTACTCGTCTTCGTTATGTTGCGACACAACTTATGCCATGGCCTTATATACGTCGCATATGTTGCAATGTCACTACATAACTTGTTCATTCGCCTTCGTTATTTCGCGACATATGTCGAGGTGTCGCATATAACTTATGTCATTCATCTTGTTACGTCACGACATAAGCTGTACCGTCGCAACACAACTTATGTCATCTGACCTTTGCTATGTCACAACATATGTCGAGGAGCCTTACTTTCCTCGCTTCCCATCTTAGCCAATTAAGATATATTTTCTGTTATTTTTGCTTATTTTGATATCGATTCTCGAAAATAGTAATTTTAGTGAAGATTCCATGCATAATTTTGGCCTCAACATAAATATGTGCAAAAATGGACTTAGTAAAGTTATATATGAGTTTCACACTCATCGTTGAGTGATCATGATAGGTAAAATCATACTGAGCATTTTATAGCTGGTGTTTTCCATGTGTTTATGTAACCTAAATTATAGATTCACACCTATATTCCTCAAAGACATACTAATACCCTATTTGCTTATGTTTTGCAAGATTAAAAGGTAAATCAATCAAGGAAATAAAGCTAAGAAGGAAGAACTTGTTGTTCAAGCACCGGTTCATCTGGTGAAGTGTGAAGAGGAGGTTCGCTTAAGCGGGCGATGCTTCGCCACTACAAAGCCTCCCAAACCCGGCCAGACCTCTCTCCTGCCTGCTGGTTGTGAAGACTAACCTTGCCGAGGCAGCTACCCTCTCGCTAAGGCGAAGAAAGGACGCTAAACAAAAGACAACCCTGATTTGCCTCAACGAAGGACGCTTCTGCCGAATCAAAGACACTTTCGTGATTTTTAACCCATCTGGCCCATTTTCCATTTTCCTATAAATATATGTATTATGATTTATCAGGGGTTCGATTAGAGGGAGAACACCCTCCTTAGCTATCCTCTCTTCTTTAATCACTTTAGGTTTTTACTTTTCTAAGTTTCACCTTGTTTTTGAGTTAATGAATAATGAAGGCTAGAGGAGTTTCAACTCGTGGTGTAAAGCTCAGACAACTTGATCTCTCATTTGTTTGCATTCTAAACTCTACTCTCTTTGTCAATCTTTCATTATTATGTTTATCTTAAATATGATTTTGTTGGATTACTTGGTTGCAATGAGTGGCTAAACTCTCCTCTAAGGTTGATTATTGAAGTTGATGTTTGATTTATATATCTTTTAGGATGGTTTTGTGAATTCATGCTAATGCGGATGCTAGTTGCGTAGTTCCTGTGGGATTATGATGGTTTTAACTAATAATCCATACCGAGTTTGGTCTTTATCTCATGCTATCAGGCATCTCTTGGTGACGCTTGATTACGCCATAAAATCGGTTCTTATTCTAAGGCATGAATTAGTTAATTGAAATACTAATTAATCTAATCAAATAAGTCTGTGGAATCGGGAATGCCTAGTACCAGATGGATTTCATTGGGGAGTGGCACCATCTCAACATTATGTGAGGATCGCATGGACCGAGAGGTGATCGCATCCGAGCATAGTCCTAGCAATTCCCACAAATGGACTCCGAGAGGTGTCTGGTCAGATTCCCAAGGAGCATCGCTTTATAAGTATCATACTTAATGACTAGATCGACCGAAAAGAGAATAGGAGTAAAAGAAATCGAGGGAGACACAAAAGCGTAAACCTGCACCTCCCAAGCTTCCTCGACAAACACAAATATATTTTCATTAAACCATCACTTCATGAATATAAATCATAATTGCATCAATGGATATAGTCACTCTAGTATCCTTCCCCATGCCTTTCTCTAAAATTAACTCATTTACTTATGAATCTTATAAATCAATTTTAGATTTGTTTTGTTTTTAGCTTAGTTTAGGAAACTCCTTTTCACCTAAGTCATCGAGTCAAGCCAAATAGTGAACGACTTTAGTAGCCGAAGTACCTAATCCTCGCTAAAACCACACCTTCCTCGTGGGATCGAGACTGAATGTTAGTCCATCAGATACCTATGAGACTGTAAGGCCATGGAAAATCGCAACAACTACGACATTGCTTTTTTTGTTAGAATGAGAATTTTGTTGCCAAATAATTAACAAATGGCAACTTGGTATTGAGCATCTATCCAAAAATACACCAATTCACATCACTTCAGGCCATGTAAACAATTATCCAAATTAACCAACTTTCATCAAAAACCAACTCCATCAGATCAAATAACAACCAATACACATCAATGACAAACATTTCATCCAATTAACCAATTAATATCCTAATCAGATCGAAATGGCAACCAATACACAACAATTGATCATTTCTCTACATATAAACCTAAATCATATAAATATATACACAATTTGGAACAAATAACAATATATTAAATATAAATATTATCAAGGAGTCAGCGCTAAGACGGAGGCTTCTGGTTTCCTTTTCTCAGACGCCTAAAATACACAAACCGCATGGATCTGTAGGGCAGCAAAGTAATCTCAAATGGATCCATATGGAGCTTGGCAAACGTGGGTTTAGAGAGTCGATGAAATGATTGATGAGTCTTAAACTCATCTATTTTTAATCCATTTTTTGGTTTGTTTTCACATTTTCGTAGCTATTTAATGCCAAATTATGGAGTATTTAAAACTTAGTGCTTTTGCAAGTATTAATTCAAAAAGGAGAGATTTCAAAGAAGAAAGAAGAGAAAATATCACATAAAGTGAACATGTTTCACAACTGAATTTATGGGTCGATAAACTTCCAAGCACCATTAAAGAACTGAGTCAGAACAAAGCTGTGTCGCAACAACATTTCGATTGTTGACACTGAGCTAGGCTGGGCGTATAGAAGACAAAGCAGTCGACAGAATGGGTTAACAGCGAAAATCGAACAAAATAGTTTGTGTTGCGGACATAATGCTAACCGCGTATCACGCACGTAACCATCTTTTGTCGCGACACTGACTTCTACAACATGGAAAAGTTTGTTGAGAAAGAAAAGATGTCAAGAAGAAGATTGTGGTGTAACAAGAAAACTAGGGTCGCGACAAAGGATGCTTAATGATGAATCGGTTCTAGTTGCAACAAGGAGAGCCGCCGTCGCGGCATGCACTTCGTGCTTTGTGTGCGTTGATGTCACATAATCTTAGGTCGCGGCTACCGTGAATAAGTCAACGTAGGGAAACAGGTCTCAAATCGTAAGTTTCAACACAATGGGGTAGCGAATGGTCGCATAACAAACTAGGTCGCGACAGACAAGTCACCGAACACAAAAGTCCCGGCTGACAGGAAAATGGGTCGACACAAGACAGCAAAGGCGCACAAGTTATGTCGCGACCGTAAAAACTAAGTCGCGGATAGAAAATATGTTACATGCGTAAAAGTGTTTGGTCGCGACATAATCATTGGGTCGCATGTAAAACATCCCCAACACAAAAGTCTAAGTCGTTACATCAAAGATAAGGCTGCAACAAGAAAACAAAGCAGGCGCCGTAACTGTCGATAGACATTTTCAGTCGCGACTGAGATGACAATAATACAAGACACATGCTATAACAAGAACCGTAGAGTCGTTGTCGCGATAAGTGCCGGGTCGCGACACCAATTTCAGCTAGAAGCAACAAAGATCACCATCGCAATGATGAAAACTTTGGTCGCAACACCACCTGCGGTCGCACTAAAACTGTTGCGACATGGGTATCGATGTTGCAACATATGCTCAGGAATAAACAATATCGTTTACAACAAAGAAAACTACATGTCGCGACGTGTTATCATACTAAAGGAAAGAAAACGTCGTAAACTAAAAATATGATGTCGCAACTCAAGCAAGAGAACATACAAGATTCTCTAGGTCGGTTAAATTCCGATCGATTACGCAATGTAAACCCGCAACAAAATTAAACTCGCTATGGATACAACTTCTGCCAAGTCGCGACTAAGATTACAACCTGGGCCTAAAATTTATGGATTCATAAAACAAGAATTGAAGAAGTTGCATTTCAAACTTTTAAGGCTCTATGTAGAAACAACTACTTAAAGCGAGGGGCAAGGCCAAGAACGACGAACCAGAGTACCCGAGAGCCGAGACTCTTTTCAGATTATGTTTTTCTTTTCTTTTTCTTTTTTCTTTTATTTTTCCTATTTTTCATTTTCTTCAGATTAGCTTAGCGTCAATTTTGATTTGTTAATGGATCCTAAATCGTAATTGCTCGTAAGTTTTGAAGTTGATATTTAATCAAATTCATTTACGATTACTAATGCAATGAACCTGCACAAACATGGAACGTTTTCAAGAGGATCGCACTTACAAGGGAATTCTCTTATCAAGATTTCTTACAATGTGGTGTCAGAACACACGAGAACACAACTTCCACTAGGAAATATCTTATGTTAGTTATGGTCTTTTCACAAAATGAGAAGAAAAATTTCTAAGTTGGAATTTTTAAATTTATTTGAAACGGTGTTGTTCGTGATATTAATTGTCTCTACTTTAGTAGCTGAGGCCCATGAGTGAGACTACATATCAGTCTAGCTCGATTTCTAGAAGCCCTCCAGGACAAGATAGAGATTCCTAAGAGCTGAACACCAGCTACTAGGGGTATGTTAGACTAATATCGATAAACTAATGAGCTCGAAGGTTACTTAGATAACCTCAATTCAAGCCATGGTTTGATTGGCTGTCAATGATATATCAATTTAATCAACGAGGCTTCTCAATCTAAAATAGATCTGATTCGCAGCAAGACAGATCTAATCAAGGAAAAGTAAACTCTTTCATCTTAAGGATGAAGACATCATTCTCTTTGCTAGAGATATTGCACGCTCTATCTGGGAAGGAAATCTACAGCTATAAGAAATAAGCTTGAAGTATCGAAAAGAAAACATCCAGACTTATGAGAAATTCTATTTACAAGTAATTGATTAGAATCGTTTCGTGAATGAACATGAACCCTCTACTCGAAAAGTATGGTTAGATGGTGAATCCAAACTATACTATCTCGCTCGACAAATTCAACTCTGTGTGGAAAATATAATGAGATTAAGATGCAAATTGACAATTTCACAAAGAGGAACTCAGCAGAGCTTACTCTGTCATTTGGTTCACCCAAAGGTACATTTAGGGATTTCACTTTTTTCCTTATATCAAATATAGGACTAGTAATTAAATTCATATTAAAGGCAAATATCTAAAACTCAACTGCTCAAATAGTGTAACTTGAGTAGGTCAGTAGTTGGAAGTTTAAATTCTTTCAATCTTCAGGAATTCAGACTGACTTGGTGTTCACTTTATTACTTCAGATCGACCACAAGACTGGCAGCTTTTTTTTTTTTTAAGACCTAAGTAACTTTCCAATCAGTTTAGCGGTGACAAAAATTATTTAAGAGCATTCACGCATCTTATGGTCCTATTGAGGCCTTTACCCAGATTAATTTTTTAGTTTTCTAGTAATGGTTTCATTAATTTGAATTTGCACATCAAATTTTTGTCGACATGTTTTTATCGCTGCATGAGATTACATAATCTTTCATGATGGTGTTTTGTGTATGTGTATAGCATAAGGTCTTTAACAAGTTTCAAGGTTTGCCGCTGGATAGAAAGAATTTAAAAATCAATATTCTAACAAAAGAGAGAAATGCTAATTTGAATTTTTTTTTTTACAAAATTTATAAATAAATAAAAATTGTTTTAATAAACAAAGTACGAATAAGCTACTCGATATTTTTGAAGTTTAATGAATATATAATTTTTGTTATCACTTACTTATTTGATCTCAAGGTGTTTCCACTTTTAGGAAAATATTAAATGCACAAAATCAAAAGCGTAATCGTCGCCTGTAGATACGAAATCGAAATAACCTCGAAAAATATGAGAGAAAAGCTACTGCTAAGATAAGTACGGCTAATCAACAGAAAGATTGCGGCATCATTCCAAAAGAAGAAGAAGTAAAGAGACCCACGAGTCAACACAATGGGAGGAATTTTGAGGCCTATCATTTAAGAAGGCATCAGAGACAACCCCCTATCAAGCAAAAACAGTGGACTGCTGAATACTAAAAGAACCTATACCCATGACTGATTTTCCCTCCCGTACCTCTCACGAGAAGAGGATAAATCATCGTGGTTCAAGCAAGGGGAGGATGAGAGTCTTACACGCACTGAGGTTCAAGAGACTCACAAGCAGGTGCCCTACGCATGGATGGGATCCGGCCAACACAGATGGACATTTACCATGCTAAATGATATACCTCCTCCAAGGGTGGCACCGATGCATCCCGCGTTGTGGAGGTTTTAAAAGAAGAAGTGCGTAGAAGGAAAGGCAAGCGTATTGAAGACCTTGCCAAATGAAAACTACAAGTCCATCGAATCTTCATGAGCAGAGCAGAATGAAGTGTGAATGGGCTGCTGGATTGATAGAACTACATCCATAGGGCTGCCTTGATGCGACGAACAAGCCGAGTAGCAATGAGAGGAGGATGCACACCACACATGAAGTTAGAGTAGTGGTTAAGGAAGGAGAAACAAAGGTCATGGTACAGGAAGAAGAGCGTATACCAAGTCGAGAAACAAAGTATCAATGAGCATAGAAGTTACCACTTCAAGCCTAACCCTAATTTACAGTCACACACTACATCTGTATCACAAACCATGAAAATTTTTCCTATGGTAGGAGAACAATGGTGGTCCTAGACATGATAGAACTAACAATGCTTATACTCACTGGTTTTAAAGGAAGAAAGCAACAACAAAGCAGAAAATGTGACAACAGAGGAGAGTATCAAGGGCGTAAGAGAACTCAAACCTTGAAGATCAGGTGCTGGGAATTCATGACGTAAAATGTGATCCCTAATGTGCATGAGAAAAAGTTTAGCTGAACTTGAGAATTTCAAAGCTGCCAACCGGTGTTTCAAACAAATATTAATGCTACATTGAGAAACTTGGAGTCAAGTAGGGCAACTGGCCCTAACCTTGCAAAGCCAAACAAGAAATACATTTCCCAGCAATACTGAGGTCAATCCTAAAGATCTCACACCAACTACAATGAGAGGCAATAATGAAATGCAAGGAAGCAAGAAAATGTAGGACAAAGCATGCATGGAGATTAACCAATGAAGAGTGTCACTAAAGGAGCAAAGGCAAAAGAATGATGAAGAGAAGACAAAATATATCAAATGTCTAGCTTAAGGACAAGAATTATGTACTGAAAGAGGCACCTGCTGTGATTTTTCTTAATTCTTTAATAGTTTTAATAGTTTGAGTAGTTCAATTGAATTTAAATTCAGGTTGTAGTTTAAATATGTTTATTTTTCAATTTTGTTCATTTTCAGATGCTGAAGTAAAATTCAAGAAGAATTTTACGATAAATGATTTATCTCAAATTAAAATATGTAGTAATTAACTACAATAGGAGTATTTCATTCCCTAAACTTATTTTAATAGATAATGCATATATTAAGTTCAGTTTGTCATTAATCGTCAATGTTATGTTACTGTGTTACGAGATGGGGCTTGTTCATGATTGAATCTCACACTTACTAAATATGTCTTCAAAATGCTTGAATTGAAAAATTTGATCGAGTCAGGAGTGATTAAACTCGAATAGAAAGCGCTTTAAATTATGTAAAGACGGGGAAACAATAACTTGGTCGCGACAATAGAAATCGCGTCTTCGAATAGAACGGTTGTGACACATTGTTTTATATAAAAAGGTCGCAACAAGAAATTTAATGGTCAAGACAATTCATAAGAAAATTAGATCGCGACATTAAAAGTCTTGGCCGCTGGCTGTAGCTCATTGAATTATGATTTTCGCGTGACACTGCTTCCTGGCGGCAAGAAATCTTAAAACCAAAGTAAATGGCAACAGTAAATGGTCGCAACTACTCTTCACATGGTGTTTACTAATAATTTTCGCTTGTTGTTGCACCAAATTGTATCTTAGAGAGGAACTGACGGGAAATCCAGTCAGATACAAAGCTCTTAACAAAATTTCTAAATGATTTATTTCCATCATATGGTTAAATCCCAAAGTATGTCGCGATACATGAGGTTTTGAAGTACACAAAGACTGGAGCAAAAGAATTTCGAGGGTCACAAAGAATTTCAGCTTAAAATTAAAGGCTAGACCTAATCATTTATCGTCACAATTCAATACAGAGACATTCATTTATCAGAGCCATAAACTAAAGAAGCTCTCCAAAACTCGAAATCCATCCCTTCCCATTGTTCATATCACTCACACTCACCAAAATTCACTTTTCTCCTCATCACCACCAAAACCCTAGACTTCAGAGACCTTGAACCCCAACACCCGACGTCGATGGCGAATCCCCAGAAGTGAGTCCCAAACCTCAATGAGATGATGGAAGAATACATACAACAGAAGAAGAGGTTCATCCGAACCTCATATCGAGACGATTGCCAGTGCGTAACCTGAGGTGCGAGAAGAGGCACAAAACCTTCATAAAGATTGTTAAGAAAAAGAGCTTAAACAAGTAGAACTATGCTAAAGAAGTAAGACAATGAAGCTTATTTCGTATGAAGCTTACTCTTCCGAAAGAGAATCTAAGTTTATAAAGGTTTTGGCTGAGAAAGGGGTTTAGTACTTTTATCTCACCGCTTAGTGATCATCAGTGAGGGAATGAACTCCGCCTTTTACAAGCAACAAGCCACCCTGCTATGTCATAGTGGTTGTGAGTTCTACTCCAATATGATAGACATGAAGTAAGAGGCAATACAATGAGGGGAGTATTGGTCCCCATGGACATGAAAGGATTAATCCAGGTTCGCAGAATCGTGCATCCCAAAACGGTCTAAATACAAGAAGCCACCGTGAGAACTCAACCATGAAAAATAGTGGATTTCCTGACTTATGGGAAAGGGAAATGGAACTCAATGAAGAAAAATCCTCATGAATCCATCCCTGTGGGCTCCTCAACGTAAGAAGCCAAGGTCCGGTTTTATTTTTATAAATTTTTTATTATAATTTCAGCCAGCATCTTTGTACAATAAGGGAGAATGAAGATATCATCTTATATGCCTTATTGAAGGGTTATAAGTTTTATGTAGGGAAGACAATTGAAATGTCGACCAACCTTCCACAAGATCGTAAAAGGGGGACTTATCCTCATCCAAGAACTATCACCGCATTCTCAGATTGGGTCGATGGGGAATGTAGCATGGGCAGTTGAGAGATCCATCTGGTTTCTCCTTTAACCTTTCATAAGTGGATCATGGGTCTAAAAGAATATAAAAGTCGAAGGAGATGGAGAGATTATAGGAAATTGCAGAGAGGAGCTCTCAAGAAGAAGAAAAAGAACAAGTGGGGATGGAGCAACCTTAGAAGGTCTAATCATGAGCGGAGTAAAGAAATCATAGCAGTAATAAGTCCAAGATTTCAATCTCCTCATGTAAGAGAAAACTTTTCTCGAATCCGCCAGAAAGGCTCCAAGGGCAAATCTCTAGAAATAAAGAAATCATGGAGATGTCAGGTTTATATGAAAAAGGAAATGGAAAAGAGTGGAGAAGAAGTGGAACAAAAACAGAGATCAAGAGAAGAATTTCTGTGAGGCGAGACTTCTCGTAAGTAAGAGAACAAAGACGGAACAATCCTCAAGCAGAGGGAAGAGGAACAGAATAGAATGAATGGAAAGGAGAGAAAGAGTGATTATGCAAAGATTAGATCTGAATACATCCTTCTCACAATGAGCACTAAAAATGATGAAGATGTGTCAATCTTTAGACAAAAAGAAGAAAATGAATATAGCTTGCATATGAGGGGTTCAAGTATCTCACAAGGAATAGTTCAAGGAATTTGGGAAGCTAGAGAAGAGGGACAAGGAGCGAGATGGATAAACAATCCACACAGTAAAAGCTATGGAATAAAAGTCCTGATCAGTGATTCAAATTGAGTGAACATGTTACTACGCTCAATCGAACTTGAAGGAACTACGGTCGGGTTGATCGTCGAGGCAAGATGAATTGATCACTCGTGTGGAATTTACCAATGATCATTCTTCAACAAGGAAGATCCTCTAAGAGAGAAAGAGAAACTAAACATCTCAATACCTAGGTTTCCTCCATCTTTTAGCTAGTTTCAACCTTGAACCTCCTAACCTAAAAAAATTCCCAAATCCTACAAAGAAGGAGATGAACCTCTGTAGCCTCTTTTCTCCAAACCAAAAATTGTAATCATCCCTCTTAATAAAAGTTCAACATAAATTTTCTCAGAAAGATTCAGGTCAAATGTCCTGTTGTTAATTGCTTATTAGATTATATGTTTGTTTTGAATAAAGAAGGAATCAACAACCCGGATAAATTTAGTTAGTCGCTGCATGTCTGCTGAATGAAATGATTGCAAATTGTTGGTGTGTTGTGGATGTTTTGAGCCGAAGCATGATCAAATGAACTCTTTAACTTGATTAGAACAACATAACAACAAACAAACCCCAACCAAACTTATAATTGAACAGGTAGCCCCCAATGAATTGGAACAGAAGTTGTATGTGTAAACTAGAAATGAGCTTAAAGTTCGGGATTTAAGAAAAATGTATTAAATTGATCGTATAATGAGACTCAAACTGTTGTATAAAACAATAAGTGTCAATGAAAGTCCTAAAAACAATGTGCACATGGTCAAAATGTCCAATAAATCAGAAGGATTAGGACATCTTCTGTTCGCCAAACAAATTCAAGGTCCTAGAATCCTATTAGATTATTAGTCAAGGCTAAACTCAAAATTCAACCAATGTAAAGTGGATGTAGGTCATCCTTGAAGTTTTGTCTTCAAACTCATCTTCAGGCATGCATAAGCATATACTCTAGTTCCAGATTTGAGCCAATTGTCAGTTTTGAAAACAAAATAAAGCCTCGCATCTTCCTTTTATTCTAATCCTCGTAGTAAAGAACTTTATTCTGCCTGCACCCGTGACGTGTCTTTAAAATATATAAAAGGGACAAGTTTGGGGAATGTTATTTCTGACGAAAGGAAACAAGAATGAAGATGGAAAGAAAAGAACAAATGAAAATGGGAAAAGAATGCATAGATGAAGTCAAAATTTAATTGTCAAAGGGGATTAAGTTTTGTCTTCATTCTCGAATAATTGCTCTGTGGGTGTTTCAACACCTAGTACCCTAATGCCACCTGTATAAGAGCTACTAATCCAAAGTTCTCTAAGAGTGGTAGAAAGCCTAAGAAGACAAGACATTGCACTAACTTAAAAAATAGCTGACAAGTAAAAAAAGGCAAAATGACTTCTAAAGATGCTGTCGGGGAATAGGCAAGATGATACATCAAGGACAAGTTTGGGAATGAGACTTTCTTACATTATAGAGATAGGAAATATGAAGGATAGAGGCAAAGATACACTTCAAGAGTGAACTGCAATGTTTAGGCCTAAATTCCACTTATCTACCCACTACTCAAGTCAAACTTACAAGCCTGCAAAGAACTCACTGATATCGGGCAGAACTCGCCTTACATTAGTGGATTAATAATATGAAAAACAAGCATATGGACCTGAAGTATCAAAAGAAATTGTACCATTAGTAGAATTCAAGATGATTGTTAGCTAATCCACAAGGAGTGAAGGGAAAGAAAACCAATACACACAGAGATCAGGATACTGATTCAATTGTTTACATTTCCTGTAATTCATTAGTTTGTTTGTGACAATAATTGAAAATTTGTCTTAAGTCTGAACTAAAAATTGGATTTGAAGTTAAGCTGCAACTAACTAGTTTCATTCAAGTTGCAGATTTTAAGTGCAAAACAATAAAATGTCCTTAAAAATAAAGCTAAATTGTTTGAGGACAAACAAATCTTCTTTCTTTACTGGGGAAAACTAAGGCTCAGGGGGAATTTGATGAGTCTTAAACTCATTTTTAATCCATTTTTTGGCTTGTTTTCAATATTTTCGCAAATGCTTTAATGCCAAATTATGGAATATTTACAAAACTTAGTGTTTTGTATGTATTAATTCAAAAGAGAGATTTTTAAATAAGAAAGAAGAGAAAAACAAAGAATTACAAATAAATTATATGTCGCAGAATACCAAAATTAAAGTACAAGAGTTAAATCCTAAGCAATACTTCAAAGAAACTGTATTTAATGAATACTGGTGTCACAACAACATTTCCAATTGTTGACAATTGAGCTAAGTCGCGACAGAATGGGAAAACATTATGCTAGTCATCGGCGAACAAAATAGTTCAGGTTGCAACATACACCGAATCAGCGCAGAACATCCACGCATAACCATCTTCCGTCGCTATTACACCGACTTCCCGCAACATGGAAAAGTTTGTCAGAGACAAAAGATACCAAGAAGAAGATTAGGCGCGATAAGAAAACTAGGTCGCCACAAAGGATGCTTAATGGATGAATCGATCTCGCCGCAGAACAAGGAGAGTCAATGTCATGTATTGCACTTCGCTTTCTGTGTGGTTTTCATGTCGCCAGACAGAGATCTTTGTGGTCGATACGTGAATAAGTAAGTCGAACGAGAAAGAGGTCGTGACACAACTTCTAAGTCGCACAGGTTTCAACACAATGCAGCGTTTATGTCACATAACAAACCGACGCGATAAACATGTAAGTCATTTAAACATCGTAAAAGTCCTGGCCGCGACAGAAAATGGTCGCGACACGAAGATACGCTAAAGGCGACGTTAAGGCCGTGACTAGAAAAAACTAAGTCGCAGAAAATATGCTGATGCAAAGTGTTGTCAGGATTAACGTATTGGGGTCGCAACATGCAAACATCCCCAACAAGTCTAGGTCACAACATCGTGCCGCGGTCGCTGCAAGGAAACAAAGGCTGCATTAACGCCGCTGGCTGCACTTCGGGGTCAGTAATCAAGAAAATAATACAAGACATGCCTTAATAAGAACCATAAGATCGCGACAAGAAAAGTCGGGTTAGCACACCACCTAGTTAGCTACCATGATCAACGTCGCGTAAATACGAAAACTTTAGTCGACACCAACTTCCAAAAGTCGCATTGAAAATCGTGTCATGATGGGTATCGATGCTACGACATACATGTTCGGTGAATAAACATAATATTGTCGCGAAAAAGGAAACTCACGCACAGAAAGAATATACTTAAGGAAAGAAAAATGTCGCAACCAAAAATATGTTAACGCAACTCGCTGTCGAGCACAAGATCTTCAAGGTCACGATGCATCGATCAAGCCACGCAATAGAAACCTACAACAAAATTCAGGAACTCGGTCGCGACACAACTTTCGTGTCGCATCAGGAATAAACTAATGTAAAATTTCAGGATTCATAAAAGAAGCATTAGTTAAAGGCCTAAAACTTTTCGGGGTTTCTATAATAGAAACGATCATGAAAGCGAGGCAAAATGGGCTAAAGGGTAAATGATTTAAACCGTAGTACTCGAGCCGAGGACTTTTGTATTATATTTTTTTTCTTTTTTCTTTTCTTTTTCTTTTTTATTTTTTCCTATTTTTCATATTTTCTTCGTAGATTTAGCTTAGCTACTTCGATTTGTTAATGGGTCTCAAACAAAGAATTGTTCGTGTTTGAAGTTGAAATTCATTTATGACACGTTGAATTCAATGAACTCAAACAGATCGAAATCTGCTTTTCGTAGAGATTAATTGCGTGGAATTTTCCTACGTATTTCAATGTATGTCGTAATCTAGTTTTGAAACACACCACTCTTCTGAACATTTGTATATGATATGGTCTTTTCAGTAAAATATAAGAAAATTTCTTTGAGTCAATTCTCAGTTTATTTGAATGGTACACTGTGATATTAATTGTTCTAATTTTAGTAGTTATAATTTATGAAAGAATAGTCAAGGTTAGCTACCGATTTCAAGAGTTCTCCGAAAGACACACAAAGATGGAGATTCCTGAGAGTTTATACCAATTACTTAAAGGGTTAGACTATATACATGAACTAATGAGCTCAAAGGTTGATTAGATAATCTCAATTTGCTCATGGTTTGACAATAGGTCGTAGTGATACTAATTTGTTCAACAGATCTCTCATTGTTTGGAAGAATGATCTTGATCCTGTGCCAAGATAACATCTAATCAAGGAATAGTAAACCTAAGATCTTAAGACGTAGATGATCATCTGTGGTTATAGATTGCAATTTCCTTCAAAGCAAGAACATATGTAAATAATAAAAGAAACGGGCATAAGTATCGAAAGTTAAAAATACTCAGATCTTACTTTATAAATTCTATTTACAAGTAATTGATTAGAATCATGTTTCAGAATGAACATTGAACCCTCTTACCAATGAGTAAAAAAGGTTAGAGGAGGAATCCAAATTTATATACTATCTTCTGGCCTCTTAACAAATCTATATTTTAACTCAAGGAGAATGAGATTAAGATGCAGAATTGACAATTTCACAAAGAAGAACCCCAATGTTTACTTTCAAGAAAGATCCTGTTCAATCCAATGTACATTTAGATTTCACTTTTTCCCTTATATCAACATAGAGAATTTAAATTCATATTAGGCTACTGAAAATTTCATCTAAATAGACGCTCAAATAGGGGTGTAGAACTTGAGTTGTCTGAGGTAGTCAAGTTTAAATTCCTTCTCAATCGTGAATCCATATCCCAATTTATAAGTCCACTTTATTACCAGACGACTCATGCACTTAGTTTTTACCAAAGTAACTTTCAATTGAGTTTAATGACAAAATTCTTAAGACAACAACATGATCTGTATCTGAGCAAAAGTTTTCAGCCTTTAATCAGATTATCTTTGTTTTCTATAATTTGCTTTCTCAACAATTTGGTCTGTACACTCAAACTTGGCTCTATTTGTTTTTTTGACTAGCACTTATCAGAAGGTGTCCCTGATGATTGAAGTTTTAAAAAACTCCAGTATGGTATATATTCATCAGCTGGTAATCGCCTGTGGAGGAAGAACTCAAAAAACCACATCTCACTGCAGAGAAATGACTCAGATATTTTTTTCTTGAGTTATGGTTTCAGAAAATAAACAAAACATTTTATCAAAGAAGGGGCCAGTTAAGCACCTCTGATCCTTTGCTGAATGAATGATACAATTTTTAAAGCACACCACCCGTCGACATCAATGCCTCTGTCTCTTATAAGATTTAAACATAACTAAAATCTAATAACTGTTTTTTAAGACTGCTTCAAGATAATTGTCTCACTCCATAACTCTAAAGCAGAGATGGCTACACTCCGTTTTGTGCCTGATCACAAGACATATGATCGCTGATGTGGAAATCAACTCAGTCATAATATCCCTTATAACACCATAACTGAATTCTTCACGTTTATTATGACTAAACTGAATGAGCACATCGTAATATGATCATAAATAATTATACACAGTATAATCACCTGATTCACTTAGTCCTGTGTCCAACTCCATTCTATATGAGTACAATTGTATTATATTACCATATATTATATGTCCCATGATGTGGCATACTTGCCGTCCGGAAACCCATGATCAATGATCGGAGGTCGACGGCTTCCGTTCTGGGTCCCGAGATCAAGAGAGATCCATAGATGAGTATTCTAACGATACGCTTCGACTAATCACTATCACCACCGCAAGGGCTAGATCGTATGGAAGCCGCCACGTCAAAATTCAGTTTTCAACCATGGTGAATCGACGTTTGATCAAAAAACCATCTGAGTTGATAAAAAGACTCAATTTCGACTGTTCTATACGTGGCATGGCGCGCCATAGCGCGAGCACCCGGGTCAAGCAGGCAACCTGAACTTGATTTAGACGACAGCTGGTCAAAGATAACTCGAATATGGCGCGTTGAATCATACTCCAACTGGTGAGCTCTTTGACAACCTCAGGGCGAAGGCTGCTGAGCGCAGCTCTCTTTGTCACAGCGGATCCAAAAGAAGCTGCCAGATAAAAACCGCTATACCGCAGCAATGTCATCTCATCCGGTCAACCGTGGTCTGGCAGCGATATGATAACCACTGAGTCGATAAACAGATCTCGGGAAGTTTCAAATACATAACTGACAAAGAAGTTCCTGAGATAGGAACGATTATTATTACAGGTCACGTACCGCGACGGCGGTCCGGCGAATTTGGCGTCGTGATTATACGCCAGTCCGGAATTTGACCGCCATCTCCGAACCCGTAAACGTCGGGGATCCGCGATGAGGGCCTTCCGGTTCAGCGACGCGAATCCGAGCACACGGCACCAGGAATCCACTGCAACGTTACGCTGACGATGAGATCCGCGCGCCACTCGAGTTACAGTCCGTTAGTTTACAATGGGAGTTCGACAAAGCAAAGACACCGCTCAACAAACAATTCACGCTCCCCACTGAACGCCTCAAAACAGACATCTAATTTGAGGCGAAGGCACCATGGCGCGCCGTGAGCAACGGCACGCCGTTCCTTGATTTTCCAACGCCAGCAGTCGGTCGATAAATGATTATGCCGTTTCGTGTAAATGCAATAGCGAGGAAGATATTTAAATGAGAATTGATTACACCCGAAAATTCTCTACTCAAGTGAAAATGGCAATTTAAAGAGGAAAATGATAACCCAGTAATAATTTGGAAACAAGTTTATATTGCCTATGTAACATGGGATTTAAGTAAAAACAGAATAAGTGTGAGCTATATTGCCATTTAAACTTAACTCAAAATGCATTTTGTAGCCAAACAAGGCCTTGGAGGAAATGAGATATTTAAAAACCAAATAGTAGAAAATGAGAATGAGACAACATATGAAGTGCTAAACATGACTTTACACTTAAATGAGCGATATAAAAGTCGTGTCTTACTTATTTGAGCAAATCTGCTTTTGGAGAAGAAGAGAGAGAAAAGGGAGAAAAGTTAGCTTGCAAGAGATCAAGTTTGGTTGTTTGTCATCTCTGCCCTAAGAGATCAACAACCTATGAGTAAGATTTGTTATATTTGATATGAGAAATAAACCAAATCCTCATGTTTGTTAGTAACCCAAATGGATAAAAGAATAGTTTTGCTGTAAATGAGCTTTGGGATTGTGTTGGAGGTTTTTTTGTATCATGACGGGACGCTCGATCGTATTTGTGAAATGGCTTGTAAAAGTGAAAATGTTGAGTTTTCTCAAAGAAAATGTTGTCACGGTTAAAAACCCATGTTCAGGTTTTCTGTATTATAGATTAAGTTATAATCATCCAATGAAGTGATTCCAATTGGTAAAAGAACCATAAGAGATAGGGATATAAATGGTAGAAAGACCATGAGCAAATTGTAGCTTTAAGGCTCCCAAATGGCTTAAAGTGAGCTTTGGGTAGCTCACCGGTTATGCTCGCTTTGATATTGTTATAGTGTTCGCTATAAGTTGAGTTTCACTCATCCAATTGAAAGATTCAAATTTAAAATAGACTTCTAGGGTAATAATTTAATTGAAGGAATTGTAAGTAACACAATACTCCCAAAAGTGCCTATAAATTTTCAAAGTTGAGCACAATGTAAGAACTGATTCATGGTATATTGAATAGTAAGGGATGTAAAATGCAATAACTTGAGTTCATTGATTCAAATTGATTGATTCCAATTGAGAAGAAACCTTAGAACCATATATTCAAATGAGTATATGAACCATTACCAAATTATGGAGTTAAGACTCCCTGACAGGGGGAATAAAGAGGTAATCGGGTGAGTCAAGCATACAGACATCAGCTTGGCACATTAAAATGCCGTAACTTGAGTTTGGGATCCAAATGAGATGATTATTCAAATTCATACTAACATAGACTCATATAGCTATAATTTTCGGTGAAGGACAAGGAGAAAAATATGGCTCAATTGTCCCCAAAAAAAAATTTGGCAAGTGAAGGTGTGTATTGCAGACATAAACTCTAACTTTAAAAACTTAGAATGCACAATGATTTTTTGATTTAATGTGTGATGGATTGTGGGTTAACGAGGAGGAAAGTTCTCGAGTCAGGTCAAGATTCCGAGGATGAATTGAAGGACGACAATCTTTTAGTTTGTTCTAAGTCTCTTTTTCCTATTTCAAGTATCGGGTTTGTTCTGTAAGTCTCTTTTCCTACTAAGTATTGGTTTGTTCATATTCTAACCTCATTTCAAGCATTGTTTGTGAAATGTTATGAGTAAAGCTAAGATATTGATTAACTAGATTGGTTAGAAAGTTTGTCAAATATTTGCATGTATGCATTATTTGAACTATAAATTGAAAACTATATGTTTGTTCTAGATCATTCTATTATTATATTTCAAGATTTGAAATGTTTGTTCTAAATGTATTAGAAAAGCATAATTCATTTGTTTTGATTGATTTGAGACAGTTGATTTGCATAAGGAAAATTTCATGATTATTGAAATGGATAATGGTTTGTACAAACATACATTACTATACCGTATTTTGCGAGATTTGAAAGTTCTTGTTAGAATGATTAACCATTAATTCGCATAAAGATAGATTGGTATACCAATAGGGATCAAATCAATAAGATTACAAATGAATCATTATTACATACTCATCCGTATTCCACGGACAAGAGATTCGTAGTGTTACAAATTGATTTAATAACCGCTACAGCTCAAATAGATCAGACAGTTATAATGTTTTTATAACATAGCTCTAATGCAAAGGACCGCAAGTCTGATTCCGATATCCTATATAATTTCTAAAACATAGTTAAATTATATGCAAAACTAAAATAATTGAGATTTTTGACATATTGAATTGAAATGCATGATTGCAAATTAAAATGATAAGAGTTATGAAATGCATGATTTGTGATTTGAATGATTTATTGTAAGGCAAAGTGCATATTTGGAATGATCAATGAACCTAAATACATATATGATATGAATATATATCACGATGGATCATTCAAAAGATTCAAAAGCATTGTTTAAAAAAATTTGCATGGTTCAATTCTTAAACTGAAATGAAGAAAGAATCAGATAGAACCACTAAGTACATGAAATGCTTAGCGCATTGTTTTACCAATGCGCAGTACTGAAAAGGATATATATGATCGGGTTGATCTCAAGATCAAAGAGCGTAGCGTCATAAAGAAGGAATTATGGAGTATGTCTTCGACTAAGGCATTCATGTCATGTTTCTTTAACTTATATTTTGTAAAACATTTTGAACTTTGAATATCTATTTTGTAAATTATTTTGAAAGGCATAGAATGCCTTCACCCATTTTGTAATAATGTTTGATGTCACTTAAATTGAAATTGCTTCCTTTAAAGATTTGAAAATGAAATGTACTGATAAACTGATTAGTTAACGGTCAGTCTAAGGCCTCGATTTCCTTTGTTATTAACTGGCTTCAACCGGCCTGTCGGTTCTGGGGCTACAGATAGTGGTATTAGGAGCCTAGGTTTAGGCGCAAGCCTGGAAAAGGCCCAATGATTTTGTAAAAAGATTTTGAAAATGGTATTCGGTGATACATCAGATTGCATATAAAGGATGACATGACTCGACGCGATTCACTGGCCTGACAGACAAATACGAGTGTTATAAGTCCCCTTAGGATCTAGGCCAAGTGGAGAGCGAGTAGAGATTGTCCTTAACAAATGAGTATAGAATTTTGGGAGAGATTCGATCGAGTTATCCTTATGAGTTTGTCAGGATTTTAATGATGGATTGGTTTTCCCGACACTAAGTGGTAGTGGATTGTAGAATGAAAAGAGGACCTAAGGACACCTAATGACAATGAAGTTATTTTCATCTAAGAGGCCTAATCAATTTGACAGATATCATCACCATGAGAAAAATGGTGCGAAAGGACAGGAAGCCTACTTGGCTATGACTTACACAAATAAGTGCAAGGCCTAGTGTATCCGAGTATCCTTACCATAGTGACTTTCAGACGTGTTTCCTAAGAGTTACAGGATTGCCTCCATAGAGAGATGAGCTTATAATGACGCTGTAATGTGCCACGGCCAAGATCTATTACACCGCATCAAACAATCGCTGTATGAACATGATTTGTGATATCACTAAATGACTTTGATGTCCTAGTTCAAGAGGATAAAGGGAGAGCTTGCGTTTCAAGATGTTGAAGCCGCATGAAAAGAATTACTCCCACGCTGATTGAATCGGGTCACTTAATGTATTTGCATTGAAAATATGGAGACATTATCCGCATCTGTGGGAAAGTGCTCATCTAATAATCGATCACAAGAGCCTTACATTTGCCTCTTGTTCAGATTTTAACTGATTTAATTATGATGAATTGATAAAAGATTTACACCGACGACACTGACCAGTACTTACCGGGCCGACGCTTGAGTGTAAAGACACGCAAACGCTTCGAGCGCCAATGCCCATTTATTGCTGACGGGATTGTGGTACCTGTAGTGGCGCACTGATATAAGACTGGTACCACAAATCCAGAGGCTGGGCACAAAAGAAAGATGAGAAAATTGTCATATAGTAAGGCATATCAAAGAAAAGAAACCAGCTCACAGAATGGAAGACAGTAATGATATCGATCGGTCAGGCACTACGATGAATGACTATAAGTTTATACCGAAAGAGGCACATAGTGGATCTTTTTTTTATGCATCCCGGTAGCACAAAGATGTATCAAGATTAAACATTCCTGCGGTCTAGAATTGTTGAGATGTATCGCAGTCAACTGCGTTGAATACAAATATAGCAGGTATACTGGTGTCTTTCTCGTGACACTACAATATCGGTAAATACCGTGAATGGGACAAAATTACCATGGATTTTCAGAGTTTGGTTACCATCGACAAGGAGAAAGTATACCTGGGTCAACAGAAGGACTGATCGACAAGTCACCACTTTCCATTAAAGGAGAACCGACTATTCACTTGACAAGACAGTAGAGTCGGATCATAAATAGCCGGGCTATGGACTCAGACCCATTATTTAACGATCTGGTATTACTTGATTTTGGAAAACAAAGATATAAATCATGTCATATGAAAAGAAAAGATATTCGCAGGAGATCTGGTGAAAAGTGTTTTTGAAAGTATCATTGAAGAAGGTGTGATTGAGATTCGGGGAAAAGGGCAAGTTGACGTCCTAGATTTATCGCCCTCATGAAGTGATTGACAGCCGAAAAACGCTGTAAATGTACGCCACAGAAAAGGCCTCAATAATATAGTGTACTAGTGTGTCGGTATCGATCCACGTGAAAGATAAATTGATTCACGATTTTGCGCTTTCAGACAATGATATTCACACGAATGATTCTAAGACGGAGTTTGAACACCGACCGTAACTAAATTATTGGTTTTGGTGAATTGATAATGAGGGAACCTAGGCCAAATTTCCTCACATTCTGATGGATTATTCTTCAAAGATGTCATATTCGATTGTTTATAATATATCAATGGCGCAGGTGATCTTTTACCTACGAGATATCCTCTCTCGAGGTATATTCGCTTCTATTTCGTGAATAGAGTCTTGGTATATCTTTCTATCTCAATTCATGATTCTGTAAATGCTTAATGTTCAACTCAAACCACCTTCTGTGTTCCTGAATATCTCTATTAACTGAACCCACAGTTGCCATCGGTCTGACTCACATCTGATCTTCTAATCTCGATCCAAGTATGTTACGATAATAGATATTATCATATAATTAACATGCACGAAACAGAGTGTATGTGATAAATTAACAACAATCGACAATATGAAAGGTTAAATTCTAATCCATCGTCTGTGATTGTGGTTTGATAACCTTAGAAAGAGATTTGAACATCATGAAGGAAGATTCACACGGCACGGCAAGAAGAATACCCGGACTCAACACACAACACAGAATCAGGTATCCATGAGATCCAATAACAAATCACCCACGCTGACCCCAGTTCCCGAGCCCCTCGCATTTAATGATGATCCACTTATGATTTGACGCCACGGATGACGTCATGACGTGGGGACGTCATGACGTGGGGACGCCGCATCGCTGGTCGACTTAATAGTCGACTTCCACGCTTCGTGGATTTACACGCGCACGGGAGACGCCAATGGCAATATTTCCTCGTCACCTGATGTTCCAAAAGCCTCAAGATTTTCTGCTGATTGTCAGATATTTCAAAATAAACACTTAATAAGAGATCTAACACCAAAAACTATTATATAAATAATGCGCTTATTAAATAATATGAAAATGCGAGATCACGCTGATAATCCGAAAGTGTTTTAAGCACTCACATCACACTTCAAACTTAATTTCTCGGTCAGTTCTCAAGCAAGAACTGACTGCAGAACAGATTATACACTCCGAAGCATCGCTATGCAACTAATAATGGGCACGTACAGTTCGTTATGCTGAAAAATAAGAATAATGAATCTGATACTAATGGTTTTCGTCAGTCAAGCTCAGCTACATATATTTGACTTTGCAATCTCGATTGAAGTAGTAATCAATGAGTGCATCAATCATTAGCCAATGGTTATTCCCCAAAACCCCTATGTGCTCATGGTGGATTGGGCCTCCATATTTTTCAAACTTTGATACTTAAACTTCTGGGTTCAATCCTACTCATTAGGAAGAAACGAACTAAACAAGATGAACGACCTATTTATTCATGACAACAAACTAGAAATTTACAACAAAAGCAAAAGGAAAAGAACCAAAGTACATTTATATGTCCGCATAATCACTGTGATCACCAGTTAGTTAAGGGCACTGTGCATTCACCCCTTCAAACTTCACCTTAATACTTAAATCAAACTCAATGGCTCTGGGGGTTGCGTGGACCATCTTCTCAATAATCTCAGTAATGCGTTGGACAATGACTCCTGGCCATTGTCAGGCATTAGGCTTTGATAAATCAGATCAGATTCCAGCTTGGATGATCCCGCTATTCCTATACTTATACCCATTTACCATTTTCTTTCTTTTTTTTTTCTTTCTTTTCTATTGTTTTTGTATTTCTTCTTTCAGGTCAAAATCAATGGCAATCCTCTTCATTAGGTGTCCTATCACTTGAATGGTTCAATCTCCTAGGTCAGGTTGAACTTAGTGGTTGTTCTACTTATACATACTCGCAAGTCACTAATGCAGCAGGCGATAGGTCTTTTAGAATCAGTACCCCGCTTTCCAATCTCACCAGTTCAACGGCCCTTTCACTTATTCAACCTAATTTCACGTAGTATCACGTGAATACATATCTCTCATAATTTCATAAGGTAAATCAATCCAAATGATCCTCAATTTTTCAACATGACATACATGTATGCAACTATCACTATATGTGCAAAAATGATTCATCAATCATATAAAATTGCAATGCACAAAAACCCGTTAATGCACAAAAACTCAAACAAGACCCAAAATCAACACATCAACTACTTGCGATGCACGCGGCATTATAAAATAAAACACAAATCAAGATACACCAACTGGAAACGCTGGTAATGGTTAATACCAAAAACAATGGAAGAAACATAACAAAATACCCCTCCCCAAACAAAAGACCCGGGGTGGTCCTGACCATATGGTACGATAGAATGGCGCACTCGAGATCACCGCGGTAGCATATCGTGGAACGCCATGGAATCTGCATTTAACAGAAACGATATTCACGCCACGATAACGCGGCCCGATCGCCGTGAATCCGTGCATGTCAAGACGCAAATACCCATGTTCCGAGTAACGAGGACTCTGTTCTCCCATCCTGCACGCGCCAAACCGCCAAGCGAGAGCACCGGTCCCCACATCTTGGGAAGGACTAGGAGGGACTACGCCGCCTGAGGCCGCTTGGCGAGCAAAGAGTCGAGACGATGGCTGCCACGTCCTCCTGTCACCTCCTGAATCCATACAGCCCCATAGTCGGGAAGCCTGTCTCAGCCCGAGAGGCCATGGCCCGAAACAGACTCCTCAGTCATGACACTGTGTGTGTCCCATTGACCATGAGGGTCAGAGCAGACTTGGCTGTGCTCTATTGTCATCAGACAATCACGCCGCTGCATGTCAAGATCGGGGTAAGGGAGTTCTGTGTTTATTTTCAAGATTCCTAAGCATGGAGGATAGCATCCTATAACCTCCGCCTAACGTCAAATGGTATATCCAAATAGCGAAGTCAAGGTGAGCGCCGGGTACACTTGACACACATCGCCGCCTGCATAAGACGTCAAGATAGCGCGATGCCACACTCCAGGGGAATGTGCCAAATGCTTGGCCTTGAAATTTATCGCGTGACTACAGTTATTGATCCACATCACCCCACCTTGGTCAACACTTACGACCTCCTCGGTGGTCGTGGTGCTCATGAGTCGATCAAAGGCCCCGGTGGGATATGCTCGAGGCCATAATACAGCTGGCTGATCGACCCGCTCGGTCGATCACACACCTCGCACTCGACCTTTTGAGGACGGATGCGAGGCTGGCGAATTCTCAACCACGCCATGGCGCCGGGCGGGGGTCAGTACGTGAGCACGCCAACCTCGTCTCGACGGTTTTCCTAAAAATCTTCGGTGTGGTGGGAACCCTCTCTAATGAAGGACGGCTTGCAAATTATGCTAAACCGATCCGGCGGGCGGCTCATGCTACAAACGCCGGTTGTCGGGCTGAGTCTGGGGCTCTTGCCCGACCGCTGGGTGTAGTTTCGCCGCTGCCAGACATCCTAATTTGTATTAAACTTCAAACACCTAATGTGCAATACACACTGGTACCAAAAGCTACTTAAGACTTAATATCGACCCAAATATGACTCATAAGACCAAAGAACTGAAGAACTAAATAACGCGGACGGATCAACAACATCAACAACTAGTCAATGCACCCAACACGATACGGTGGAAAGGCCACTGCGATCCAAAATCCAGTTACAATGGGTGATCGGGCAAGGTTCGAGCAAGACAGCGTCCCCAACCAGAGAACACGCCGGGCGTCCCCGTCGCATGGCAGGGGCTGTGGTGGTTTCGTGGTGAGGCTCAGGCGCACGAAGGCAAAAATGGCCTATTCCGTGTTTAAAATCCGCCTCACGCTGACGCATGGCCACGCGCCGCGACGACAGAGCTTGGATTTAGACGACATGACGTAGAACAACGCCGCGACGCGGGCGTAAGACAACACCAAAATGACGCCGCTGACGCATGGACCACGCCGCGACGCGCGTGAGTTAATGACCTAATGACGTCGCGCGACGTGAAAATCCACGTCGCAACGTGACAGAGGGCTTTACAAATTGACGTCGCGACGTGAGAATACACGTCGCGACGTGACAGCAGGAGTGAGCAACCACGCCGATCGCGGAAACCACGCCGCCACGCGACGATGAAATTCTTGACGCCGCGACGCGAAACCACACGCCGCTGACGCGGACAGAGCTCTTCAAAATGACGCGCCGCTGAATGCGGAAATATCAATACGCGACGCGGCGTGAGCTTCAAAAATGACGCCGCGCGACGTTGAAATCCACGCCGCTGACGCGGGCAGAAAGTCCCCAAGATAAATTATATACCAAACCTCAATTTTTCGAACTTCCCCTTGTAAACTTCCTTCGACTTAACCTCAGTCTCTCTTGACCTACACCTCCGTCCCCGTAATTAAACCAACAAGTAGTAACATCATCATGATGTTTAAAATTCAAAAATTTCGAAACAACAATAGAATCAAACTTAAAAAAATAGAAAACTCGAAGGTTTCCTAAGAAGCGCTATGTTTAATGTCATAGTTCGATCGACCTTAATCTCAAATAAGGACATTCGTAGAAGCAAAGTGGGAAATTTTACGCGTCTCCTTTTGTTGTACACCCATGTCGGGTGTGGATGAAATACTCTTCCTCCGTGACACATGCCCTCGCCTCTTCTCGTTGTCTTATGTGCAGCAAGCAGTTTGCTTATCCCCTCGAAATTTTTCTTCATCGCTCATAAATCTCTCGTATAACGAGTTCCGAGATATCTTCAGCACACCGCTGTCTGATGCTTCACGGGCTGAATACACGGAAAACGACTTTCTCCTTGGACTCTTAGTTTGAGTTCGCCTTTCTGCACACACATTGATTTGACGCTCCGGTGGCTAGGAAGTGGTCTACCAGTATAATTTGGAACCGAGCCTGCCTTTCCCTCCATGTCTAGAATGATCACAGTCTCACGAAGAAACGAATTTACCAACTTTACTAGACATTTTCTGATTAGCACCCCGAGGATGTCGATAAGACCTATCTCGCAAGCTGTGCGATTGTGGTCGATTTTGGTTCTCCCAACTTAAGCCTTTTAAACATTGAGAGTGGCATCAAGTTGATGCTCGCTCCCAAGTCACATAATGCTTTTCCGGATACTCGGTTCCCTATGGAGAATGGTATAGCAAATTTACCCGACTCACTATAGCTTTGGGAAGCTTCTTTGGCAGATGGTAATCGTAGATTCTTCAAGCATAAAGTAATGTCCATATTTCTTCCACTTTCTTCTTACTTACAAGATCTTTTTGCAGAATTCACACACTGGTACGTTTTCGTCGCTTCCAAAGTATATTAATATGTAGTTTTCAAGACGTCACTAATTTGCGAACTCCGCTTCCAATTTACCTTTCTTCAACCCAGGGTACTGATTGGTATGACGTTCTTTCCGCTTTTTGTCTGCTTTCAAGTATTCTTCCCTCACTATTATCTTTGACTGCCACCATCTGGGTTGCTTTATGAACCCGCCCTTGGGATGCTTTGTTTCGCTTTCTTAGTTTTCAATTTCTTGTACCCACAGTGGCGGTTTGGGATTTCAAACCTCTTTCCACTCTGTATATACTCATTCTTCCCTCTCTGTGGCTCGTCAATTGCTCGCAGAACCCCGTTGTCTTTCCATAAAACCGCTATTCGCCCATTTGAAAGCCTCTTCAACCCTTAGTCAGGTCAAGATTATTTAATCGAAGTGTTGTCGCCTTATGTCGCTGTTTCAACGCCATAGAATAATGGGAGGTCATCATTCGTGCAAGGGCTTCACTTAAGTCCATCTTTTTCGTAGAGGTGGTTCATTAACCGCTTGATGGCACGATCTGACATCACACCATACTCTCGTGTTGTTCATTCACTGATTGTTACTTCGTCCAGCCCCATTCTGCCTCGGCAAGCTGTTTCACACACCTTTATACTGTAATAATTTTAATCGAATCACAAGATGATCATAGTCATCAACTAGGTTTCGATCGGCTGACCCGACGACGGCGTTGACCTTTACCGCACCACACAGAACGGGGAATAATTCACGCGTATTAGCCGCTCTCGCCGCTTATTCAACTCAAAGCAGAAGACAAGCGCGCTGACACAGACATTGGTAACATCATTATCGCACCCATCGTAGTTAACCGGTAAAATTTTCTGCGCCAACGATTAGTAAGGTTGCGCATTTTCCAATATTCTGATACGCCTACCAGGTTTTCATCAATGATCCTCCACCGAGGTATCTACTTCACGTTCGGCAGGGCATCACGGTGGTTGTGGATTGCATCCATTCGTTAATGCAGCAGACACTCCGTGAATAACCCGCGGAACCACCCGCGCTCCGCGCAAGCCTTCCCCTTCAAGTTAGACCAAATGTGTTGATTTCGCACTGGCCAGCAATTTTCGACTGCAAAGAATTTGGTCAGAAGTAGCACCTCAAATTGCTCCATGTAATGGAGTCCTGGCTGATCCGTTAGCTGGGTCGTCAGCTCTATCCCCTATTTAAAGTGGGAATAACCACAAATTTTAAGGCTTCTTCGTTGACCCGCTGTATTTGATGGTAGTCAAACTTCGAGGAAGTTAGTCAAATGCATGTTTGACTTCACAGTCTATGGAACAATATGGGTGTTCAAGTGAGCCAGATTGATCAATTTCACCAAAAATTGTCGTTGAATTCGGCGCCCGTCGATTGTCGCTCAACAACTCGAGGTAGAACTAACTCATCTAATAGTACGTGATCTGGATCGCCCTGGCCGTATGAACGGGCTCGGGCGCTGATTTCTGGGTCGGCTTCTCGGTCCGCCTGCTCCACGCCAAAATCTCGTTCTTCGCAGCTTCCAGCGACACTGGTCACTGCTTCGCTTCGTTTCCTGCGCACCCATGTGTCTTTTCGCTCCGATCACACAAGTTGGTTAATCTTGCTTTTGGCCGCCATGTACCTGTACCAAACCCGCATCGCAACAACACACAACCAACAAAACCCACCACGCACTCTGTAAAATAACAGTAATAAAGAAAAATTCAGAATATTATCTATATGTTATTACTCACATCAATTTAGTCTTTCCCCAAGAACGGCGCCAAAAACTTTGACAGCCGAAACGCTTAAGTGTGTAAATGTACCATACGCGCAAGTGCACGCTGCTGGCTCAAGTAATAGCAAGGTAATTGTGCTGCACGCATCGACCATTGTGGAAGATAAATTGACTACGATTTTCTTCTGCTTTGTGCACACACACCGGAATCAATGATTCTAAGACGGAGTTTAAACACCGAATCGAACTAAATTATCGGTTTTGGTGAATTGATAATGAGGGAAACTCAGGTTAAATCTCCCCGTCACACTTCCGATGGATTATTCTTCTAAAGATGTTGTTATTCGATTGTTTATAATATATCAATGGCGCAGTGATCTTACCCACGATATCCTCTCGAGACATTCATTTATTTCGTGAATAGAATCGAGTATATCTCTATCTCGACTTCAGATTCGTAAATGCTTAATGTTCAACCCCAAACCACCTTCAAACAATATTCTCATTACCCGATCTATTTTTAAAGGCTACTCTACCCGTATCTCGAATACCCTCATCTCTCGAATCTCTGATTCAAGCAAAGTATGTTAATACAGAGACATCATATAAAATTAATACAGAATAGAGCAGATGTGATAAATTAACAACAATTGATTAACATGAAAGGTTAAATCTTCTAATCCATCGGTTCTGGGTGACTGTGGTTCGATGTAACCCTGTAAAGAGATTTGTATCATGAAGGAAAGAAATAATACATGTAATATGAAGAATATCCTCATATCTAAACAATAATCAAAACAATAAGGAAAACTATCATAAAGATTCAAGAATCCTTTGTGTCCATTGTTGTAGTTCTCCCAATCCGCTCTCCGGGTCAGACGTTCTTCGATCCCCAAATCCCGAGCCCCTCGCATTTAATGACGAGATCCAGAATTTCCGGTCGTGACGTCAGCGACGTTACGACGTCAGCGACGCAAACGTCATACGTGGGACGCCGCGACGCATGGTCAGACTTCCGTAATAGCTGACTTCCACCGCCGATGCAGGACGCCCGCACGCGGAGACGCCGCGACGCGGCAAGGCTTCGTCACCCCTTATCGCTCCAAAAGCTTCCAAAAGCGATGTTCTTCTGCCTCATCGCTTCATTTCACAAACACTTAATAAGAGATCTAACACCCAAAACTATATAACAATGCCAAACAACATGAAAATGCGATCGACGCTGGTGTAATCCGAGTGTTTTAAGCACTCATCAAGCAGGATCGAAAAGTAGTCCAAATGGCATATAGATTAGCATTACCTCCTGACTCGAGAAGATCCATAATGTATTTTGTAACATGTGTCTGATGCCAGAAATACTGCTCGTATTCGCCACATGTAGTCTCTTCTCAAGACAATTGAGCTTTTTTGTGACCTGAGCCTTGACATATGAAGAAGAGTCGAGAGATCTGCTCTGGGAAGTGAAAGAGCTACTTTAACAAGAAGATTTCAAGAGAGTCACACTGTGTGAGAAACCACAAAATAGGAAGAAAGTCACTGGGGAAAGAAGAAACGATACAAAGAATATCCGCACTCTTATCCAAGGTAAATTTCCCCCGAGACTAAATTTATTGCGGGGAGAGTTGTAACGCTCTAAAACACTCTAATTTGGTAATAAAAATTATTATATATTCAGTACAATTGAGCCAACTGGGTATTTTTCAGGAATTGTTAAATGAATATTAGACAATGATTATATGGTTAAGAGCCAAATGCAAATATAATAGAGGCCAAATGAGAATTGATTACACCAAAATTTAATCAAGTAAAAATGGTAAATTTGGAATGGAAAATGAGGACCTAAGGGTCAATTGAAACAAGTTTATATGTCTAAGGAAAATATGGGAATTTAAGTGCAAATAGGAATAAGTGTGAGCTATATTACCATTTGGGAACTAATGTAAAATACATTTGTAGCCAAACAAGGCCTTGAGGAAATGAGATATTTAAAAACCAACAGTAGAAAAATGAGAAATGAGACTAAGGGAAGGCCAAACATGACTTACACTTATCGGATGAGAAGGCCAAAAAGTGGTCTTAGAGTCATTTGAGTAAATCCTCTGCTTGAGAAGGTAGAGAGAAGTGCGAAAAGTTAGGATTTGCAAGAGATCAAGTTCAAGTTGGGCTTGCTTCCCATCTCTGTTCCAAGAGATCAAACAACTAAAGTTAAGAAGATTCAAGAGGGCTTGGAGGTAGGCAAATAAACCCAAAACCCCTTGTTTTGGTGTTTATTAGAGAACCTCAAATGTGGTTAAAAAGAGTTTTGTTTGGTTGTAAATGAGTTCACGTATTGAGTTGTTTTGTATTGTTGGTTGGGATTGGTTTGGATTGGTTTTGTAGTATATCTCCAACCACACCAACAAAAATAGCCATCAAAATATATTAATATAAATCATACTACTTTAATCTTAGCAACTTTAGAAATACATCTCCAACCACACTCTCTATTTTACACCTAACTTCCAATAATTTAAAAAAAAGTCAAACATATATATAGAGAGAGATAGAGAGAGAAAAAGGTAGAGAGAGAATTTCGAGAGCTCAAATGGCTCTCCACATTTGGTGAGCCATTTAGTAAACTGGTAAATGGGTTAATGTGGAAATGGGTTGAGAGAATTTTTGTGGTCGCTGTAATGCTATTTAAAGATAAGAAAAGGTAGAGTGTATTGGACGCTTCAAAAGGAAAATGTTGAGTTTTCAAAGAAAATGTTGTCAAAATTTTGTAAAAAAACCCTATTCTTGTTTCTATTATGATTGGTTATAATCATCCAAATGAAGTGATTCCAATTGGTAAAGAACCATAAGAGATAGGGCTACAAATGTGTATAGAAGGGACCAGTGAGCAACAGAATGAAGGCTCCCAAATACAGATTTAAAGTAGCAGCTCTGCAAATTTCACTCACATGCCTGCTTTGATATCATATAAGAGCCACATAGTCGAGTTTCACTCAATTCCAAATCTGAGTGATTCAAAATTATAAATGTAATTTTAGAATAATTTACTTGAAGTAATTGTAAGCAAATTGTTACCTCAAAGTGTCAATTTGTCAAAGTTGAGCTATGTAAGAATAACTGACTGGCAAATTGGAGTAAAGATGATGTAAATGTGCAATAACTTGAGTTCTATTGATCCAAATCGATACGATTATAATTGTAAAAGAAACCTTATAACCATATATATTCAAATGAGTAGAAGGGACCATTACAATTATGGAGTTAAGACCGAAATTGGGAACAAGAGGTAACTAGGTGACGAGTATTCATCAGTTTGAATTAAAATGCGAATCTCAGTTTCCGGTGATCCAAATGATGATTCAAATTCAAATATAGACTCCATAGAGATATAATTTTTGTGAAGGATGTATGAGAAAATATGGTCTAATTATCCCCAAATTTGGCAAGTGAAGGTGTATTGGGTAGACATCAACCCTAACCAAAAATCCTAGAATGCACAAATTATTTTTCTTTGGTTATTCGTTGATTGTGAAATATGTGTGATGGATTAGGGGTTAAGGAGGAGGAAAGCCCGAGTTGAGGTCAAGATTCCGAGGACATGAATTGAAGGACCCACAATCTTTTATTTGTTCTAAGTCTCTTTTTTCCTATTTGGTATTGGTTTGTTCTAAGTTTCTTTCCCTACTTCATATATTGGTTTGTTTCATTCTCTAACTCCTTATTTCAAAGCATTGTTTGTGAATTTATTTATGAAAGCTACATATTGATTTGAACTGATTGGTTGTGAAAGTTATCAAATATTTGCATGTATGCATTATATGAATATAAATGAAAAACGATATATTTGTTCATCTAATTATTATTGTTTCAAGATTTGAAATGTTTGTTCTAAATGTATTAGAAAAGCATACCTGCTTTATTTTTGATTACTTCATATGTTGATTTGTACATGGAAATTTGATTATTGAAGAAAATTGAATGGTTTGTACAAAACATACATACTATGCACTGTATTTGCTATGAGTGATTTGAAAGCTCTTAATAGGAATGATTAACTAGCTAATTCAAGATAAAGATAGATTGGTATACTAATAGGATCAAATTAGCAAAGACGCGCAAACGAATAATGATAGTGTCATTCTTATCCAGAGTCGCCGTGGACAAGATTTTAGAAAACATTAATGGATTTTTAATAACCAACAAGAAATTTCAAATGAGATTGTACTGTAGTTATAAAACAAATAGCTTTTATACTCAAATTGCAGCCATGATCCGTGGCCATAGATTCATATCCTATATACTGAAACATAGGTTAAATTATTAAAGGTAAAACTAAAATGGATTCTTTGAGATTTCATTATTGGAATTGAAATGCATGATTGCAAATTGAAATGATAAGAAAGTTATGAAACGTGATACGAGATTCAATGATTTATTGCATAAGAAAGTGTATATTTGGAATGATCAATGAACCGTAAATGGATGTATATGATATAAATATATGTATTGTATTGCATGGATTATTCAAAAGATTCAAAAGTATCATAGGAAAAAAAATTTGCATGATTTAATTTTAATCAAATGGAAGAGAATTGCATGTAACTACTCAAGCACGAAACAAGTTTAGCGTGTCGCTTTACCAATGTGCGGTGTACCGAGTGATATAGTGATCAAAAAGCCGATCCAAGATCAAAGAGCTGAGTCATAAAGAAGAAATTCGCGAGTATGTCCGACTCAGTATTCATGTCATGTTTTTCTTTAACTTGATATTTTGTAAAAACATTTCTCGAACTTTGAATATCTATTTGTAAATCATTTGAAAAAAGATATAATGCCTTTCACAAATGCATTTTGTTAAATGTAAATGTTTATGGCTTGCCCTAAATTAAACGCTTTCTAAAGATTTGAGAATGAAATGTATTTGATAAACAGATTGTTAATGGTTTCACCGAAGGCCCCTTGAAGCCATGTATTTGACCCGCCAACCTGTCACGGCCTTGGTTGCACACTTACATTACACAATAATAGAAAAACATTTTATGATATGAAAATGCATACCGAGTAGTTGTCCACTAAATGAGATCAATGTCCGTCTGTGAAACCAAGATAGATCTATCTAACTGGTCGATTTCAAAAGGCCCTCCACGCCATATCCAGAATATATAACAATCAATAATGATAAACAAATGAGCAAGTACTAGTATATAGATAAGGTAATGAAATTATTAAGGGGCAATGTAACAATAAAACATACATGTTTCAATCACGGATTCATATTTCGACAAGATCGTGATTGCACTGTTGTTTACGTATTACATGCAATAGTAGTTTTCTCCTCTCTAACATCCATTTCATTATGCAAACTGGTTGATTTAGGATGTCCACGTGATGTGCATTTCATTGACTCGCATAATGGTTAGACCTTCATAAGGAGACCATTCATATTCACGAAATGAATGAACAAGGCTGGTCATGTATCATAGTATGATCGAAAGTACCGTAGTAGCCCTCAACAAAGTAGATCAAACGGCGGAGCAAAACTAACATGCTACTATAATATGACCATAGTAAATCCATATAAGTGTCTTACCACAAGTGCATTTATGGTCATGTGTCGAGGCTTATGTATTCGACCTCTCTTTGATCGACATGAAACGTCTTTGCTGTGGATCAGAAAACAACCTCAAATGATCCACTTGACTCACATGTGCCTAATCTTAGCATCAACATACAAGTATACCGTCATCTTATGTCGATGGTATAACTTTGTTCCTTCGCAACAAAGTACCTATTAAGCCTAAAAGATCAATTGAACCAATGCGCTAATGTAAGCTCCAAGCTCTTTAAGAACACTATTGAAAACCTCGATACATGTTTATGGTTTGTAGTCATTATCTCATATCTTCGACCTTCATCATGTGAAAGTGCCCATTTTTCAAAAGGGATTGCCTCCAACCATCGTTGTGTTTCTAAACTAATTCTCTCAATTGTATCCATACACTTATTAAATTTTCCAACTTCGGCCATTAAAGCCAGTTTCACACCAAATTCCTTTAAGGTTTTATCTTTGAATCGATTCATAAAGGTTTCAGAAGATGACGTATTTAAATCTATGATATGCATATGGTTCACCAACCAAGATGAACATCAATCATTACGCTATAATGCCCGGATGTTGTAAGCTTATAACACAAAGCCCCATCCACAGTTAATTGCTTCTAATATATGCCAAGAACCATCTCCATCTATCAATATTCTCCTTTTATACAACAAATGCTATTGAAAATAACTTATTATTTCATCACAACCCATAGTAATCATTAACGGTTTTTATACTTCCCATACAAATGTGTATCACTAATACTTCAAAATATGCCAACAATGATTAAATCCTCAATGATGGATGAAACTCTCAAAAAATGAGTCAGAATCACCCTTAAATTATACCTCCTAAGAGTTTTTTATTACATGTTTATAATATAAGTAAAATTTGCATTTTTCGTAAATTTGAGTACTAAGGGTAAATTGTACTTGCCACTATGACCCAAGTGACATAAGATGAAAAGATTATATGTTAAAGTGGAAATTTGATAAGTTGATGTGCAAATAGAATGAAGAAGACTTAATAGCAAAAAGAATAACTCAAGCTGTAATAGATAAAGAACAAACATGGTCTTATGAGAAGAGATTTTTCATTGTTTTTTATTTGGTGAGACCTAAGGTTTAAATCAGAGAGAGAGAAGAGCCAAGTTTGGTTTGATTATCTCACTGGGTTCTACTGTCGCAAAGAGAAGGAAGAAGAAAAGTTTAAGCTCAAAGAAATCAGGTTGTATGGAATTCATGTGCTGGAAACTATCAAGAACCATATCATGCTTACGGGTTGTTAGAAACCTAACTTCCATTATGAAAGTGTTGCTGGTTGCCTCTGGGCTTTGTGTGGTTTTGGTTGTCTACCAAGTTTTGGAGTTGTTTTCTTGATGTGTTTCTGGGTTTTGGGTTGGAAATTCAGTGAAGAGGCAAACCCGAATAACAGTGAGTACCAAGATTAAAGTCGAGTACAAGTACTCAAAGTTGTTTTCGTCTAGAGGATATTGAGTAAATCGATACTCAAAGCCGTTTTTTGGTCCAGAGATATTGAGTACCAAGATTTAAAAAAGTGGCACTAGTACTCAAAGTGGTTTAAGGTCCGTAGAGGATGCAAGTACCAAGATCGAAAAGTTGAGTACCTGTATCTAAGTTTGGCTTAAGGTCCAAGTATCGATCTTGTAACCTTGTTTTTGTTCTGTCTGCTATTCAATGAAAGGTCAAGATTTCTGTATACGAATGATGAAATGCTATATAATTCGTCATTTCAATGATCCTATCATCGGGTAAACATTGCTTTCGCCTTATTTGAAGAATGTGATTAAGAATAACAACAAGCTCAAAACACATGTACTGTATGTCTAGAGAATCGAATAGTGAATGAATAGGCACATTCTCGCCATGACAAAGACTCCTCGCATTGCGGGCTACGACACCTCTCGTTATGTGGGCACGCCTATGTTCGGCTTCCAAAGACTTACTGCTATGACATTTTGTTAATGCGGCGGTGCACGTTTCCTTTGTTCAAGGTTTCAAGACTTACCAAGTGGCACGGTGATTGCCACGGTGGGGCAGACACACATCTCTAATCGCGCTACGACACTCCCGCCGCTAGTGCTACGACACACTGCTACGTGCGTGCACGTATTATGCTTCTAAGACTTATTCGCATCGCATAATACCTTCTGCAATTCGCAGTCGCTGGCCCTCCTATATCTATATTGTTATCGTCTATACAGTGCAAACATTTATATGATAAGAAATGAATAATGAACAATAAGAAAGCATAATTAATTAGTTTTGTTCTGCTCGTAATGTACCCACAAAATTTCTTCACAAGACTGCTCGAACTCCGACTGAGATATGAAAATCATATAGAATTTGGTTATACGTAAACTCGACATATGCATTATGTTATATGTATCCAAGTAATTTGGTGGGACTACTTCAAGTGATCATATATTATCTATTTCCAATTAAACAATATAAGCTAGCACTAGTGCTTCATCCGTGTAAGTACTAAAAAGGACATCTGAGGCATTCCGCATACAACAGGGCTAACAAAGCAATAGGAGTCCACCTAATGTAGGTTTTTGACTCTGTTTACACTATAAATGTAATATTTTTTGTAATAGTGAAATTTGTGTGGGCACACGAAATGGGACTGTGCATGTATACGTACAGATATTTAACACCACTATGGTGGTAGTTTTACGTTTTATTTCCATTATGAAATTATATATGAAATGGGCCCACTAATGTCGAATCGCTAAACTTGGCTCTATGTCGCGCCTCTTCGCCTTCAAGCTGGTAAAAGGATTATGCATATGACCGTCAAGTATTTTCCGTTACAACACATCCGTAGATTTTCCGTCCAATGCCATGAAAGAACGTGGCAATTCTCGCATATGACTTATGGAAGTCCCCAAATAAGATTGTAAGTGCTTTAAGTTTTCCAACCAATGCCTTCTTGTATTATATTTCATATCCAAATTTCTCCATAATGGTTGCTTGGATAGTAGCTACTGACAAAGTGAACTGTGCCTTAATCATTGCCTTGATATGATCAACAACCAAATACAGCTTCTAATTATTGTTTACGGTCCCGATTCAGCAAGCATCGACACAAGTATGTGGATCTTTATACTTATTGATCATAAGAAAGATCTATCTTTACAACCATAGCACAAAAGCTTTCCATATATACATTGACACTCCTCGACCTTCTTACATCTCCCAGAAGGCAAATTTTGGCAACAACCACATACCGTTGGTGTGCTTTAATAGAAAAAGGCAACTCTAACAAAGATCTCGCAAGGCAACTTTGAAACTAAAAACCCAAGCCAACAAATTCTCCACTGAGTTTGCAGATATAGTTCACCCATGTGGAGTCCAATCATTTGAAAACAAGATACCAAAGTTTTCACATTTTCAAACTCGAGGTATTGGTGTTAAGTACCACTGCCCTCTCTCGGTCCGGGTGCCTCTCTGATCAAGGTCCTCGTGGATCTTGGTTATTTGAGACATCACAACTCGCATCCACAAAGAGATATCTCTTGCTCATTCTCCAGCTGGTTAATAGTTAAGAAAGATCAAATATGTCCACCAACTTAAACATCTCCATTCCATCACTCTCATCAGCCACCATCTTCATCACCTACTTCATCTTCACAATCTTGATCATTTTCGTTTACTTCACATTTATCAGTAACAACAACTAGAGCGCTACTAGGCCCACTCCCATAATCCAATTCCTCAACATTAAAATTTCTATCAAATAATAAATTTGTGTAAGTACCAACTAATTGATTCACTTATGGCTTAACACGCACTAGTTGAATATACAATTCAATTTTCTACATTCCAGTTATGTCAACCAATTTCAACATTCAATACACACTATTGTCATCCCATACTGACAAGCGTTGGAACCTATTTCCGCTTTCATGATACTTACAAGCGAGGACAAATTTAAACCTCTCTTTTACTTCACACATACTTGTTTCAGTATATCATAGCTAATAATCGATCAAATGCTAAGTTTGACTGTAGATCCAGTACAATAAAAGCTTGCTTTATCATACTGTACATGTTTCACCTTTCAAATTTCCATTATAAAAACATAAGATGGAATAGTGGAGACCTACAAGAATTAATGTGTAAACAAAAAGGAACACACGCAAGAATTAAAAAAATGCTCAAAACCGATGAACTCAAATAGGTTACCTGCTATGAAAGAGGAACAGCGCATTGGAGCTCAAAAGTCCTACTTTGAGATGAGGAGGAGGAGAGAAAGGAAGAAACAACAAATTCGGGAAGGGGGGTTGTGAGAAGAATAAGCCCTAGTTTCTTTTAAAAAGATATCGTTGAAATCAATGTCTACATTGACTAAAATTACACGCCACATTACTACTGTGACAACTAAAAATATTAACAGCACTGACCGCATTAATTTAAAAAAAATTGCAATGTCTCAACTTATGTTATGACACAAACGTGAAAGTCCCTAAAGAAACACCGATCGTCGCGACACTCGCCAAACTGTCGCTGACATTCATCCAAAATGAGTGTCGAGTAGGAATGTCATGACAATATCACGACACCCCTGAAGACCAACCAGCAACTCATAGTGTCGCGACAAACGTATTGGTGCCGCGACATTCATTCTAAAGGTTGACAGTTGTACATCAAGCGAGCAATGTCACAACAAACCTTGAAGACACAAGATTGAAAGGGAAGGTTGCGACAATCAAAATAATGTCACGACATAAGTTACGACATTGTAATTTTTGCAGCCCACCGACCGCTAGAATTGACTAAAAATTTACAAACGTCGTGAATCACCTGACTACGATCGACTTAAAATTACAATGCTCTAATCGCGATCACGGTATTACTGTCGAGGTATGCTCCACGCGGCTTATATCTAATTAGTCTTCGGAGCATTATTTTGATCTTTTCACTTATTTTGTAGCTTTTTTTTAAATAACGTATATTCATTCAAAACCTCTGTCAATAAAGTTACATTTCACATCACACATGATATAAGAAAATTTTTAATCTATATACAACACCCTCATCCTAGTATATGTTTTAAAGCATGAAGTTCTTACTGACCTAAAGATACAATATCTAAGGTATATCATGAGGTCTGCTTCTCTGCTTCATTCACCGTATATTGGTCACATATCAAGGCTTGTATCAGTATTTATCACATCTCATATTAGATATTGAGAAAGTTCTAGGACCAAGTGGTTTATCTCAACCTAATAAAAGACACAAAGCTAGTAAAATCCAGATTTCACCCTAAATTAATAATACAATACATGACTGAGTCAGGATTAAATCACCACGCTTAAAACCTTGGCAAAAATGTCATTTCCTAAAGTTCTTATGCATACATTACTTTGAATGGTATCTACAATAAAATAGTTACAAATAAAAATATTATGAATAAAGAAATTAAAAAGTGTAAAATAAAATAGAAGACAAAGGCGAGGAAACAAAGGTAAAGTGGGATGGTTTCCTTTGAAGTAATTATGATGATTATTTGAAATTCCTTTTCTTTCCTGATCTTTTTTTTTCTCCTTTCAGGGAGGAACATCTCAACATGCTTCAACAAGAAGTCTACAATAATGATTTTCTTTTTTTCCTTTTCTAAAATAAATTATTTTGTCTTTGTTGTGATAGTCAGACACTTCATGTGAGTACGGAATAACATGATTTAGGCTTCCAAAAGAAGCATTGATTATATTGAATTAACTAAGAATATAATATAACCAGTTGGGAAATTGTTTAACGCAATTACATCTTTAGTTATAGTAATTTTGTGTTCGTGACGCAAATAAATACTTCAAAATCATCCATAATTTCTATCAACTATCAAGTAGTGCTTTGAATACTATTAACTGTAAGGGCATTTTAAGGAAATTTCGATGATAATAAATCAAAGGTTTTAAAGATTTTAAATTAGGATGGTAATAAGTACTCAACATGATCTGAAGATAGAAGTTCAAGCATATAAAAAGTCATTCAAGTTTGGAACTATGTTTATTTTTCATGACTTGTAAATATTGTGGGCGCCTTTACAGTTTTTTTTATATGTATAGAAGCACTTTTTTATTTATTTTTCTCTTTGGAAAAAATAGTGTTTCAACTTGCCTTTTGAATTCCATAATTCTCAATGAAAAAGCGGAAGCTGAAATTCTTCTGTTGTTAATCATGGTTTTTGAAGAAAAAAAGAATGCAGCCAAAGAAGAACAAAGAGACAGATCATTTTTTTTTTCTCCATTCTTGCCTAGCTACGAGCCACTCAAATCTACTGAGTAGGCCCATGAAATAATTGTGTTTCATATATGATAATGCCTAATAAATTATAAATGCTATCTTAGGATTAATGCCTAATTAATTATAAATGCTATCTTAGGATTATTTATGGTAATACTTGAGACTAATAAGGTAATATCTCCAGTTTAATAAAATAGTACCTATGTGTTATTATACTTAAAACATAATTATTTTTTATAAAAGCTTTTGCGTTATTAATATGTTCTTTGTAATTATTTCTAAATCAATGTGTTGAAATACAATTATTTTTTTATAAAGCCTTTTACATATTTATACCTTTTTCATAATTATTCTCAAATCAATATTGCTGAATCACAAGTATTCCCTTTTTAAATCCACAAAAAGGTACATACACTGTGCAAAGTCAGTTGACCATGTTTAAAAATAACAAATAAAAATTAAAAAATCAGTTAGACCAAGTAATATTTCCAAACATACATTTCCCATCACCTTTTAACATATCTAATTTAATCCATTTCGCCTCTCCCTTGTAATCTTCTTCCCTTCAGAGAACGCTATCCATGCACTGTACGCTTGATCTTCTCAAGTCTGTTTCCGTCACAGAGGGATATAATACAAACTGCTTTGGTTTACTGGTTTTCTCCTGTAGGGAAGGATTTGACTGTAGCTCAATCAAGGTTGACAAATTAGTATATTTCATGTCACCACACTTCGCTGCTGTTTCTTGAGCTGTAATTTGGCCTTCAAACATGGCCTTGCCCGCTTCCTCATCATCTGGGGCGCTTTCAGCAACATTTAATCTTTTACCGAAGTCGCATTTCAACTAATTAAAAAAATCAAATACAACATAATCAGGTGAATTTGAAATTGAATTCCAATCATTATGATAATCTTAATTTCTTTAATTAATAAGAGCTTACTACCTTGGTATTGCAATCAGCCTCTTCTGGCCTGGCTTTGTTGCAAGAGGGACGAACATTGAGCGCCGTGCAGTCCTCCACTGCCTTCTCTCAGCTAATGGTTTTTTGCCCACATGTCGCCCTCCTCTCTATTACACAACAATACTGAGCTAGGATTATGACTAGACCCTCTCCACAAGGCAATACATGCCTCTGAGAATTTAGATGCTTTGAAGAGATCATTGCCCTTTGCTTCCAGCAGCGATCACCCCTTTAGTCCTCCTTACCACCATGGCCACCTCTTTATTATTGGGATCGAGGCGAGCTGCTTTTTGAGCTGCTTCAACACCTTCGTCCAATCTGTCCACGCAGGCTTAGCCAGAAGAATATGACCTTAATTTATAATACGATAATGAATAAATATTGGTCTAATGACACTGACCTGCCTGCAGCCAAATCCACCTGGGCTCTTATCATTGGACAGATTTAGTATCACTGTGGGGCCAGCATTTTAGTGCAGTCGTCCACATTGAAATCCGGACACGCTGCCAATACAGCATCCGCTTCTTGGTACCTGTGTAGATTCAACAAGGCCTCCGCTTGCAAAGCATATATCTTCATTAGGAGCCACAGACAACAACCAAACAGAGCCCAGGTCAGAGAATACTAGATATTCGAAGGCTCCGCCGTGTGGAATACCATACCCGGAAAGTGTTAAGGCATGGTACCCTGAGAAAATAAAAATAAGTTTAAACTTAATAACTTAATTTATATGTTTATTCAAACTTATTTTATTTGTTTCATATATAAGGACTCAGATTGATGGGTGACCTAGAGTTTGAATTGCCCTGAGGATATAGTGTTGGCTGCTTCTTTAACTAGAGCATTCCAACTTTAGCCTCCTAGCCTCTCCGTGTGCAATTCTGCTTTTCTCGAGGCGAGCCTGAAGAGAGTGAGCCCTGCTCAGGCCCCTCCCCAGGATCAGTCTCTGGTCCTGCATGCTTGAAGTGATATGTTGCCTTCTCTGCTTCTCCTAATCTGCAAACAAAATAGTACATACCACATCAAATTATAAATAAGAATTGGCAGTAGTATCCTACCTGAGATAGAGGTTCCTTAACGCTGATGAGCTCTGATACACAAGGTTCTGATCCTATCGGCTTCGGCACTCCTCGAAAACAGCCCAGAGCCTACCAAGGGCAGTCAATGTTGCACTCCGGTTGCTTCTACGAAGCCTTGTTCGAGTCAATAGAAATTGCTGCATCATACAAAGCCAATGCTTCTGCAATCTCTTCCTTGTAATCTTCATTACCTATGATTCAAGGAAAATTCAGGATCCATTCTAGCTGAGAGAACTCCTGCAGAAGGACGAGGGAGGTAGTGCTTTCTTCATTGCTTTCCTGTATTCCCCATTGCACACTTCCGGGTATTTGTTAGGTACTGGAAGTTTCTCTGTTGCAGTCTTTGGAAGATAATCAAGCACAGTGTTTGAAGTCTGATTGCCGGTTGTGCCCAGGTTGCCCTCACTAAATTCCCAAATAGCATGACATTGCTGAGGAAGCTCGAACCAACGTGCTGTTTCCTTGAACCTTGGTGATCGGCGATCATGGAGCCGGTAGCTCCCAGAAATGCCACCGCTTCTGTGGTACTCTTCCCTGGTTAACATGTTTTCCTATTCCGGCAATTTCACAGCCTGCGTAACATTGCATGATTGAGCCTCATCACCTCCTCCTTGATTCTGATTAGTCTTGGTACGAATTGAGAAGGCTATTCACGATGGATTATCACCTAACCTTGATGCCGCTTCAGATGAATTAGGTTGATTGAGAAAGAGGCTTCGTTTGAGCGTTGTCACGCCTCTTTGAAGCTGTGAGTTCCGAGATCCTGCCATAATATTACACGTTGTTGATTGAGGGCAGGAGCCTGTGGAGGTTGCTCTTTCAACCAGAATGTCGTCCAAACTGTATTCAGTGTTGACTGTGCCCTGATTCTTGTAGGCGAATCTACGATTTCCACACGCTCTTGAATTCCCTGAATTATTTTTCTTCAACCCTTTCACCTGGAATTTTGTGGACAATGCTGTGCAGTGGGTGAGACTAAAAATCAAATACCATGGATGAATGTAAAAGATTTTCCATAGCAACTTGATATTCGAGTTGAAAGCAACAAATCAAGAGAGAAGCAATGCTGGGAAAAAGAGAAGAAATTGAGGGAGGGAGAAAGAAAAGAGAGAGAAAGAGGGAACGGCCTTGTTCTGGGGCTTCGGCAGGCCTCACAACTCTGGTGAGTAGCTGCTGCTGAATAAACTCTTCTTTCTCTTGTCCCACTTTCTCCCTTTAGATTAAACATAAACTGAGAGATGGCATAAGTGATAGAGAGATAATGCAGAGAAGAGGGAAGATAATAAAATAATAATAATTTCTACAATGTTGGTTGGCATTTTTTTTTCTTTTAGACGCTTTTGAATTCTGATTTTGTGGGGGTGGGGATTCTGGGGCACACCTTGAGAGCTTGTCCTGGAAGAAATGAGGGATTCTTAGATTATTAGAAAGAAAAGGTGGGTATTTCCGGTTTGAAGCCAGTCATCTGATTTCCTTACAGCTAACATACAGTAATACAAACACTCTGAGAAACGAGAGGGGAGCGCCTCTACGTATAGCTACGAATAGAGCATGCCCAACTCCCCACCACTCTCTTTTCCTCTGTTTTGATAATAAGGGCAAATGGGTCGGGATACAAGTCATCTAAGAATATATCTAACAAATCCATCATACAAACCGTTTGGAACATGCCTAGCATATCAATGCCTTTTATCCATGATTTAATTGTTTTTCAAATGTTGAAAAAAATCTTTTTCATTTTTTTTCTAATCATCACCAAAACAAAAGTCCAACTTAATTACACTGCTGATAAGCTCCACTTTAGCCCCTTTGATCAGTCTGAATACGACAAACCGAAGCCTCTATTATTTCATATCCATCTTACCACTTAACCATGCCTCAAAGATAGCTTATTCCATAATAAAGAAGTAAAATCAGAAAATTTAAGTTGGCTCAGGCTGCTTTTGAGTCATAATGAATTTTAAGAGAAACATGTTCTTTCTTAGGTTTTTAAGCTTGGCTGGGCCAATTGATTTAACATTCATGGAGTTGCTGTGGAAACTGAGACAGGACTCCAATAAAGCCATTCAAGATTACCTCCAAAATTTCCTCATAAATTGTTTCTTCCTAGAATACTATAATTCTGTTTGATCTCAACTTGCAGAAATTACATCAGACGGTTGTCTACAAGAAGTGTATTCATGAGAAAAGCTGCTTTAGCAAGCCACAGAACAAATAAAAATGCAAAGGATTAGAGAATTTGCAAAGAGGCCATTCGTAAATAACTAACGTTTTAAAACTCCGGATCACGAATCGAACCTAAAAGCTAGTTTGTCACTCGCTTCACCTACGGATCGCTACGAACTGCGGTCGAACCGTGACGAATAAATATATTATTTATATTTTAAAATATATAATTAATAATATTTAAGAGTATATTATTTATTACTTTTTATATAAATAAAATATTTTAAAATTTATTTTAAAATACGTATAACGCGATATATGAAAACATATTAAAACGAAAAGTTAATAAACTTTATTTATATAAATATATACTTAATTAGTAGTAATATATAATTTTGTTAATAAAGTAGAATAAGCTCCTGTGAATCTCTTCTCTTCCTATATTCAAATCCATGACCCTACATTATTTAATTGAAATTTTTTTAGTTACAAGCCTTTAACCCACAAAGATTTAATCCCAAGCTGAAACAACGTAGCTGTATTAAACATCAAAAGATGCTATTTAATCAAAAATAAAATTATGGCAATGAACCTGGGCTTGTCAATAAAAACCGGTTTGCTCATCCGGCTCATCGGCCCGATCACGGCTCGGCTGGGGAGTTGCTTCCTGGGCTCACGCAAAACGGTTTTTTTACTGAATCGACGCCATACGCCGACGGCTCGATCCAGTCGGACGTTTGGCCCTGGCCCGGCTTAAACATTGAGCCAATAAAGAGTTGCCATATGGTAGTGATTTCTCGTGTATGTGTGTAATCACAAGATCATGGGAAGAGATTTTCAAAGAGAACAAGATAATTGAAGATGCTTTCAAATACGCGAGATTTCATGTTCTTTCCAATCAATTAGTTTAAACTCAATCAAAATCAAGAGCCGGACCACACAACTAGGTCAAGTGTGGAATTCAAATTCTGAATAAAGCCACTGCTTAACATCACCTATCAACATTTCAATGCTTGAAAAACAAAATTAGAGAATCAATGTCCATGTGTGAAGTTTCCATTGCCCTGAAGGAGAGACAACAAGGATTAACATGTTGAGCTATATGCCATAGATTTCTTTGATAGGTAATGTGAGATTTGTTTTATGCGTTTCACTTCCTTGAGTATTTCTTTTGTGACACCTTCTCTGAAATTGTAATTTCTACACCAAAGCATCTCACAACCTCCATATTTGATTCATCAAATACCTGTTTGATTTCCAAATGACATAAAAATCCTCTATTTTACTCCCAGTAATCCATAACAAGGAAAGTACAAAAGCAGTAGCTTATGCTGTTGTGAGAAGATTCAACCAGATAATCATCACATCCTCTTCATCCTTCCTAAAATAGACTTTGGTATTCCTTGGTGCCATCTGTCTGATTGCAGCAACAGGTCCAGTTAATCCCACCACTTTTTGAGCTAAATTTCAGGGAAAAGCATAAGGAATTCCGATTTGTTAACTAAAAATATTGTACTAAAGTTATAGAAAAGAAAATTACTATTTCCCTTCATATATCTTTTAGCAGAGACAAAGTGAGTGAGACTGACCTTAAAGATAAGCTTGAAGTTGTATGAGAATCACGCTGTGATCTATTGTGACAAATACTGGTAGAACCCTAATGTTTTCTTTCGATTCTTGTTTCAAGTAAAATACAGAATGTCAATAATCACAATATGAAAAAAAAAATAGACATAACAGATTGTGCTCATAGAAGAGTCCCAACCTAAGTAATCTATTGCTTTAGCCATCATCTGAACTTGCTCTGGCCCAACATCAGGAGATGAAGTATAGCCAAAGTAGAGTAGGACCCAGTTCCCTAGAAGGTTCTGCTCAGTGACCAACTGATGGTTCACATCAATTAAAGTAAATGGACCACCAATTATCGGCCCCAAGCAAGCATTTCTCTCAGGATTGTTACTCATCTGACCATAGAGGAATTAGAATGCAGTAGAGAAAAGAAGCCTCCTCTCCTCCCCCTCCCCCCTCCTCCCCCCTCCCCTGCCCCTGCCCCAGCAAAGCAGAACCGTACTGTAGTCCATTCAAAAGAAAAGATAAGATTTAGAAGGAAAAGAAAAGCTTCTACCAATGTCTTTTTTCAAAGTAACTAAATTTCATTTGAGATGATTGAAACCCCATTAGATGTTTGGAAAATGATTTTTCTTGTTCAAGATTGAAACATTTGGCTCAACTAATAATGAACATGGAAACATGTTACTACATAGCAGAACTTTTTTATAATGTTCAAAAATATTTCTTCTACAAGTGCTTTACATATCTTTATGACAGATTACAATATTATTAACACCTCTACAAATGTGTGTTCGAGGCCTGTATCTAATGGAAAGAGTCCTGCATGGAGACCCTAAATACACAGCTACTAAAATTAATGGTCATACTGAAGCTAAATGATAGCATTTATATAGGCTCATAGGGCACCTGCATCCAGGCTTACCAAAAAAAAGGACACCCAACCAGAGAGTTTACAAAGTGCCCTCAGCTGTGGATCAGGTGTCAAAGCCTGTAAGGTGGACCGCAAGTAGGTCAATTTTGCTGCTACTTGAAACAAATTGTCGCACTGAAGAAGCCAAATGATAGCATTTGTAAAGGCTCATAGGACACCTGCACCTGGTGTTTCCAAAATGCCCTAAGATGAGGATCAGGTGTCAAAGCCTGCTAAGGTGGACCGTGGTATCACTTTAGAACATATGTTTTACACTGACTGAATGACAAAATGAAGATCAAAAACCAATTTTTAGGATGTCCTTTCTTAACACCTGAGTCATTTTGCTATTTCTGCTCTACTGATTTTTATTTTTTTCTTTTGATAGACACACCGTAGAGGAGGGAAGGGCAACTCAAGTAACAGGGAGATATACAAAGGATGTCAAAATAAAGAGAGACACCAAAAACAACAATGACACTCTTCATTAAAATCACTCACTAATCAATAAATATAACTAGCAAACAAGACCATCTTGAAATATAGATGAGTTCAAATGAAAAGGATGCAATGATTGACCTGAGCGTTGAATACTAAAAATCTTCACCTCCTCTCTGGTTAAATAATCCAAAAACATGCAAAAGATGGGCTATCCAGGAAAACGTTCGCTTTCCATTTTCATACTCAGGTCGCCCACACCATCCCTTCACTAAATCTCTCATTTTAAAAAGTGGAAGGCAATGAAAAAGCAAAAAAGAGACAACTATAAAGCTAAAGAATTCCTGCTTTCCATAACGGATTAGTAAGTGATTTTTTGTTAAACTATACAGGTAAACAGAACAATTTATTAGTTTAACACCTAATCTTCTTCTTCAAGATCGAGGTTTAGGAACATTTCTCTAAATCCTCGAGCAAAAAACTCCTCCTTTAAAGGTGTTTCATGGGCATCACACTATCTTCAAGGGAAAATGTTCCTCCTTCCAACTTTAAAGAATGTAGAAAGATTTCAATTAAGAAAAGTTCCCACCTGTTAACCTTCCAATCATCACTTTGCTTATTACTGCTTCTCACAACACTTCCCTAGCATTGAAGTCCCTGGCAACCCAATGATATAGCTCCCAAATAAAACCGTCTCATGAAAACTCAGGTCCCCATACAACTTGCTTGACAACCACCTCTCACATTCACCACCTAAACTGCCTTATTTAGAAGCAAAAGAAAAAAGAGAGATAAAGAGTCCACTGAAGGAGTGGTCCTCACCAAACATCATGCCAGGGGATTTTGTTCTTCCATTGTTAATTATAAATTTGTTTATTTGAAAAGCTTTCCAACCTCCTCTGATAGCCTCTCACCCACAAGCTTAGCTCCATAACCTTCAAGAATGCTCATCCCAAGAGATTCTTCTCAAACTTTTCTCACTATAAATTGTATTCAAGAATCCACTAAAGTAAATTCGGTAACGTTTTTCAAAGCAAGGCTTTATTAAGAGAGACAAACCACAATATGTCTTCCGCTGTGTCTCCAAGCCATGGGAAAGGGGATGGGATGGGGTTATGGGAGGTTCAAGGTTCGAGTCCCAATGTGGACAAAAAAAAAATTAATTAGTAGCCCTCCCAACTTCTTATCTTTTCCCATGGAAGACCATTTGTCTAGTTAAGGTTTTTTCTTAAGATATCCCACTGAAGTATTATTAATTTTGCAATCTAAAAGCTATCAAGGCTTTTAGAATGATAAAGAAGAGACATAAAATAGACAGGGCAAAACTAAGAAGAGTACTTTTAACCAAAGTGAGTCAACTACCTTTTGAGGCATCGCTTTTTCCAAACATGTATTAACCTTGAGTCAACTACCTTTCGAGAGGTATTGTTTTTTCCAAATGGCTAACCTTTATGGAACTTCCCTCAACCAGACATCCAACATAGAAGGGGACTGGAACATAGCAACCCAAGCAAGTGTGACTCTAAAAAGGAGTAAAAGCTTCCCCACTTTCCAAACTCAGAATAGCAAGCTCCTCAGATTGCAGTATGTCTCCAATAAGAATCAACTGCTTTTATTTAAATTAATTTTCAACCCCAAAGTTTCAAAGTATGTCAAGACCTAACTCAGTGTAAGCACGTATGGAACATGGTTCACAAAAATGGTCAGTTATCATCCATGAATGGGAGTTGAGAAATCTCTATTATCCCCCTTCTTCGCTCCTCCTCCTATCTTGAAGCATGACATAAAAATGCCCCTCCCTACTTTTCTCTTTGAAAGAATATTAAGCACCTTATCACTAGCACAATGAAAAAGTGGGATAGAGATCTTGGTTTGAAAGAAACCCTAAAAGTTAATCCACACCAAGATAAAAAACCTAGCCACTTTAAAATTATAGAACTAGATCTAGTCAAACCATCTTGGCCTAAAACCTAATTTCCTTTCTCTCAAAAAATGCAGAATAACTACACTACAAGATACTTTAGATTGAACAATCAACTAAAAAATATGAATTATCTAGATATAAGAATGGAAAAGATTAATGTCCAGTTCATACAGTCCATATCAATAGTAGAAGTTAATTCAAAACTAAAATAACACTTGATTTCGCGATCAGTATGAGATGCCTAAACCTGGTTGTAAAGTGTGAATTGATTCCCTGTTATTTAAGTATTTGCAATTCTAAACTAAGCTTACAGTACGCTATAGCTTTTTCTCTCTCTTTATTGTTCCCATTTTTCTGTTCGTCATTTAATCTTCTACTTTCTTTAAATTTTTTCTGTTATTATAACCCTGCCTTGTTGTCAAGGAACTGAAATGTATCTTTGATGTAATTACAATACTCCCACAAAGTTAATACAATATGGATTTCAAATTCTCTTGGGTCTAAACTTACTTCTATTCCGCATCCCATTTGTGGAATCCAAAATATATATATATGTAAGGGTATATATATATATATATAGAGAGAGAGAGAGAGAGAGAGAGAGAGAGAGAGAGAGAAGAGAGAGAAAGAGAGTAGGGTGGCAGTAGTATTTATCTGTTCCTACACAGTTTTGGACTTTAGTTATGGAGAAGTAAACTATTCAAACCTAAGCTCATTGGTCTGGGTTCTCCTAGAGAGAGTATGTGTAAACATAATGATTATTTTGATATAATGGGCTGGTGTCCAACTATGGCCATGTTTGTGGCAAACCACTTGTCCGGCTTTTGATGGGGTTATGTAGGGGAAAATTTAGGGATTTTAGGAAAAGGCAATAACTTCAAAGGTTCTTTAGATATCAATTCATTTCTTTGGCTCTTAGCATTTCTTGTGCTAACTTTAAAGAAATTCCTTGAATGTAATTTAACTTGATTAATGTCACTTCTCGTGGTTCCAAGGATGTGGGTTTGCAAGGCTAGCAACTTATAATTGATATTTGAATATTTCCATATGGGTTGCGGCACCTCACAATTGTGTTGATTTACTTAGTACTTTGAAAGTCCCAGCTTTTGTGAAGCTGGGAGGATTCCAGATTCCTCACAAATTTCGAAGTACTTAATAAATTGTATTTTTGTTTTTGGGATTCTTCATCTTATATACATAAAAGTACATCTAGGTGAGATAAAATTACAACTTGTTGCATGACTATTACAAATGTCATTATCAGGGTAGGACCTTTTATTTTGCCTTGCTTTGTGGATACAAAGATCAATGGAAGCAGTAAGTGTTCACTGAAGGTGACTGACTATATTGGAGGCCTTACTCAATGCTCACGTTAAGGTTCTTATAGATATTTATCAATCTACGATAGTTTAATATCTCTAAAATTTTAGAACTTTTTTTTTTCTTTTTTTTGGATTATAAAAAGCAGAATATCTTAAAAAGAAAGAAGATACAACCCAAGGGCCAAGGGTATCCAATAAGCACACAGAGATGTAAAGGACTCCCAAAGGGAGATACAAGAGGAAAAAAAGAAGAAGCAAAAACAAACACACCAGCCCTCATCTACACCTCCCCAAAATTTTGTGAATCTTATACCAAGCAAAATCACTACAGAGAGTTCAAAACCATTTTACTTCCTGCCTTCCACTTCAAATCTAATTTAGGACTTCTCTTAATAGTTTCCAGTGTCTGCACATGTACATGCTCAGTGATAACTAATGATTAAAAATTAGTCAGTGTCCCAAATAAGCTACTTCTTAAGAGAATGGATAATAATGAACAACATTCTTTACCACAACAATAAAAACAAAAAAACCAACAACAACAATGTTACACCTCCTGCCAGGCATAGAACTAATAATTGAGAGCGTATTTGGATAAATTTCCTTCTTTCACTTCTAAAAATAGAAAATTTTATACTAAATGTAAGAATTCCAATATGCTTAGGGCATCTTCATATATCATGAAAATACAAAGATATTATAAGATATCTCAGCTGTGCATTAGAAATCCAAATAATTGAGAAAGCATGTTTGGATAAATTTCACTTTGTTTTTAAAAGAAACACATACTAAATGTAAGACCTCTGAGAGTAGAAGTGTAGAGACATCCTCATATACTAGAAAACGTATATTTTAAAACAAATTTCTAAATTTCACATTAAATGTAAAAATTTGAAACCCATCTTAAATTTCCCCAAGAGTTTAAAGAGGTCCAGATACATACCTGTATATTTCTATTTCCACGTATTTTCTCATATTTTGAAAAGAGTTTTATACAAAAGGGTAATTACGCTTTTATGTTCTATATTTGGAATAAATATTTATTTACAATAAAAATAGAAAGTATATTCAAACTCCACCTTTCCTAGTTGCAACTTTCAACACATTGAGATAAGTTAATGTGAACATTTTTGATTGATGATACTGATTGAGGAAAAGGAGTACTCAAACTGCTCTCCTTTCATCATTGTAATGGAGAAATGTGCCCATCAGCAATCCAAGAAGACCAGCGCTATTACATCAATCAAAATTCTAAGAAAACTCAAAATCATGCAGAGGCCAATAATCAATCACTTGATAGAAAATAAAAGTCAGCACACAAATTAGTGTGGCAGCAAACGAGATTGAAGTAGCATACAATAACGAAAGCACTCCATGACTGAAGAACCTTGGGTTTCCACAGGCACTGGAAAGCGTGAATGCTCTGGCCTTCCATTTGCCATACCACTTGATGATCTTGAGTAGCTACGACACTGAAATCTTTTAAACCTACAACACATTCTACCGATCTCTGTGAAAAGAAGCAACCCACAATAAACTCTGTGCTCACTGCACATGCAAGTGGACAGAAAGGATTCTACAAGAATAATTAGTATGACACCTGAACTTCAAGTTGGCTTATGGTGAGAAACACAATTATATATATATATATATATATATATATATATATATATATAGATATATATCTATATATATATATATAGCAAGCTAAAGTGGCAAACACATTATACCAGAAGTACACAAAAGAAATCAAAAAAAACAATGATAACAGTTACCATCACCTTTTTAAGGGAGAGGGCTCAACCAATCGATAAAAGATAACAAACAAATTAGGCCTTCCTATCTATCTCCTAGAAGAAATCCTCGAGACCAATCATGAAAGTTTCTCTTTTATATATACCAAACTCGTTAAGTTTTAGAAAAAAAAAGAAGTGCCCAAGCCTCCTCAGGAATGCTATATCTTTTCTTTTCTTGGTTTTATTTTCTTTTCTACATCACCATAATTTTAGTTCCTTGTTCTCATCATATTCTAAAAGAATAAAGCCTTGCCCAACCTTATGTGATTGTGAACAACCAACTTGGAAATCATCCAATGTCATGGAGACATAAATGCACAAACGCACACATCCATGGACATGCACAATGACATGAATACTCACACAAACAAACAAAGGCAGAAACCCACACGAAGACACTAACAAATGCAAGCATGATCCACATAACACACACACACGTGTGCCGACACACTTCAAATCCCTAATCTCCCTCCTCTAGAACATGTATATATTAGCCTAGATTAATCTATAACTTTTTGAGTCCTAAGGCATCTCAACTTTTACCCGCACACATACAAGTCAAATTAATCTACAGCCTTTCTAAGGTATCTCAATTTTTTCACCAAGTATTAAGTTTTTCTTTCCTTCATTAAGTAAACACATGGACACAAACATGCACATATATTCGCTAAATTAATCTAAGATCTTTAGATTCTAAAGTATAGCACACATACCACACATATGTAAATTAGTTTGACTGATCTAAAACTTTTAGATTCCAATATATACTGCAAGTTTTAACTAAGAATTAACTCTTACTACTATGCTTTTCATCAAGTAAAACTAGTATGTTGAAGATCTTGACAAAACTGAGGAACACTCTATGGCACATCTTTCTGAATAAGCAACTATAGGGGCATCAAAACTAATGCAAAAGGATGAGGGCTCAATGTCAATCTAACCAGGAAACCTATGAAACTTGACACTTCTCTTCACCTCAAAAATTTTCTCATCATTTAACTCCAAGGCACTCCAAGACAAGAAGCACTTCTCTTATTCTGTCAATGGTTGACTCCATTGCAGCAGATGTACAAACTAGTCCCACAGTGCCCTTTAGTCTGGTCCTAGTCTAGTATCAGTTTCTCCCTAAGTTCACAAGGATTGCCAATGAGTTTCATATCATAAAATCAAAGTAGTTCTCATCTATATATGAACCTGAGAGCTTTTTCTATCTTGTTGAACAAGTTATTCATACAATCACACCATAATTACCAAACATTTGCATGCCTCAATGAAAATACCACCTTTGACAACATTTACAGTTTCATCTTTAATTTTCATTAAATAATTTGGGAAATGACATTGACAACTTTCTTAGAGTCTCATCTTCCAGTGGATTCCTTCAGACGCCATTTTCGTTGCACCATTTAATGCATCTATGCTTGCATGGTATCAGAGTGTATCCCTCAATTTTCCATACTCCAATTTCAGATAACTGCACCATTTCACTTCTTTTAAAAGGTTCCCCTCGAGAAGTGCTTCCCTGGCATGGCAGTATAGCCTTCACTTTCTTTGGGTCCTTAGTGCTGCTATTTTTTCTTAAATCTATGTGGATGAGCAAAGCCGAAAAGGTTTAGGTTGTGTTTGGTTCCCGGAAAGTAGTAAGGAAAGAAAAAAAATGTTGAGGAAAATGATTTTCTTATTTTTGGTTGTCTAATGAAAATTTTCAAAGCAAATCAAGTATAAATTAAATTACTTAGAAACATATGTTTTTTTTTTTTTTGATAAATAATATGTATTACAAAATTATTTAATATCTTTATTGATGAGTCAATTAAATAAAATGGGTTTGAAGTAGTTAATAAAAATAAAATGTTGGATTTAATTCTATTTCTATTTTCCTTCATTTTTTCTTTCCTTCTACTTTTCCTCTCTATTTTCTTTCTCTTATATTTTCCCTTAAATCTTCCCAGAACCAAACATAGCCTTAGATTTTTCTCCAATTTTCTTTAGCTTTGAAAATGGTCCACCATGTTCACAGGTAATCCACCAATATAATACTGTTTCACTTTTAATCTTCTGGAGCCTTAAACTAAAGCTTAGCCAGACCAAGGGGGTAACAATCTCCATTGCTAGCACTGCCAATTTCGTTTGCCAATTCTTGTTATTCCTTCAAATAAGCTTATCTTTTGGAGGCTGCTTCCCACAACCACACGTTCATCTAGTAAAGCCAAAAGTTGCTACCATGAAAGACACTGTAAGAAACCTAAGGGATCGAAACCCAAAAGCCCCAAATATCATTTGATATGGGGAGTTAACAATCCACAAGAGCTAGTAATAAAATTTTCAAATCATCATTTCAAGGAAAAACAGAAAGCAAGGTGAACTCCAAACAATGAATTGAGCAAAAGCATTTCAACTATCAAACCAAGAGACACAAAAAGGAAAATATGAACTCTGTGGATTTGACGTTAGGTTTTTGAAACAACCTGGAAAAGAAACGAGGCACACTGAAGACTCAGTTTCTACAACGATGGAAAAAAAAAAAAAAAAACTTATGCAGTCGGATAACAGAATTCTTCTTCAAAAGGAAAAACGAAAAAATGCAAATAGAAACGAATTAAGAAGGAAAAATCAAAGGGTGTTAAAACAACCTCTGAAGTGGATTCAAAGTCTCTATCAAGCGTGGAAGCGAAAGAAAGAAATACAGGCAAGGACATGGCTCTCTTAGTTTTCTCAGCGACCGCTCCTCCGACAGAGCACTTGCTGCATTTCTATCGGCTCCGTCAAGAACCAAAGACAGGAAAACTGTTTAAAATTGAATTCTAATTCTTTTTACAAGAAACGAGAATTGTGTTGTTTTCTTGTCCTCAAAATTAGAGTAGGACTCGCCCAATATAATAAACAAAAAAAATTTTGGTAAGATCTGAGATATATTATTTATTCAGAAGGCTCAAATTCGAAATATATGGTTAAAATTAGAAGAGACCTCAGCACAACCATTTTACCTATATATTAGATTTTATATATATATATATATATATATATATATATATTTGTGAACGATTTTAAGGAAAATGTGAATGAACTGGCAGTATCGATTAAGATTCTTCATTAAAATTTTGTGAGTTTAGAATGGTTGAGTTGGGTGTGCTTTAAAGTCTAAGTCAGTTCAAAGAAACAAAAATATTAAGTTAATAGAAATCGATAATTCCAATAGGAAGTATGAGGATTAGAGAAGCCCTAAGGGCAATGTTTCAAATCAAAGTAAACAATATATCAATTCGGAAAGAAAGATAGGTCCATAGGAGAGTCAACAAAGGGTTATTATTGCAAGGTTTAACTTTACAGGCTTAACCCTCAGGTAGACGTCCAAATAAAATGGCAGGTTTTCTAGATATTTCATATTTTATAACAAATTATAAAACGTGAGGTTTTTAATTTTCAAGTTCAATTCGTTTGAGGTAAAATTTCTGAACAAAAGAAATTTATCCAAACCTTTGTGCAAGCAAGAGTTATGATTTGTGCCAACGTTTTCATATTATGGCCAGATTCAAAGAGCATGATCGGGTTTTTAGACATTTGAGTATAAAAAAAAGTAAAAAAAATTCTTAAAATGTAATGGGTTTAAAAGTATTCTTAAATCTATTGTGGTTGTACCACCTAAAAGTGTCTTTTAAAGCATTTTTTTTTAAATTTTAAAATTTAATTTATCTTAAAAGTGTTTTTTGAAAGGAGGCCGGCGTTCGCATTTATTTCGGTTAAAAATGCTTTGAAGTCTGGCAGCCCCGTAGTCGAAAATTTTAAATTCTATTTGAGGTGTGCTTTTGAATATCTGACTTTCGCTAATTTAAGAATTTTAAATTCTATTAAAGTGTCTTTTGAAGAACGTTTTGTATTATTTAGTTGAAATTAATAACTGAATAAGCGTTTTATTAATTTTTTAAAAATTTTTCAATTTACAGCAGAAGTGTCTTTTGAAGTGAGTACATTTGTACTATTTTGGTGAAAGTGTCTTTTAATTACAATTTTATATTTGAAATTTTATGAAGTCACTTTAATTTACGTTGAAAGTGTTTTTGAATAAATCGTTTGCGTTATTTCGTTGAAATTATGGCTTTGAAGGGAAGCTGCTTTCGTAATTTTGAAAATTTTGATTTACATTGAAAGTGTCTTGAAGGAGACACATTTTCAATATTTCGTTGGAGTATTTTTGAAAAGATCACGCCGTAATTTTAAAAAATTTTGATTCTGACTGAAAGTGTCTTTTGAAAGACATCGCCGTAATTTTGGAAATTTTCAATTTTAATAAAAGTGTTTTTGAAGGAGCGCACCAAAGTGTTGCTTCAAGAACACATTTGACCAATTCTATAAGACAACTTTTATATTGGCCAGAAACTTAAATCTACAATACAAATCATAAATTTATCACATGTATACATTATGATCAACATTTTATCCAATATCAATCAAACCAAATTAACCAAGTCAATACCTTTCAATAGACTATAACAAACATCCAAAGTACCAATAATATCCAAAACACGAATTATAAGTAGAACTATCCAAAATATACATTACATGTACCAACATCAAAAAAACTAACAATATCGGAAATACAAGTCAAATGTAGTAACATCCTCAATGAGTATCGCATGAAGGAGCCTTCCTTTTTCGTATTAGACGTCCATGATGTCCAACCATTGGTTCTATGGGACTAGCGTGCACCCTCTCGTGTTCTCAACGACCATGTCTCCTCCCACATCTCCTACCACGTCCTTGGCCATGATCATCATCTTGTTTCTCTTGATCAACATTAACTATAGGAACTGACTCCTGAGCATTGGACATAACCTCCAATGGTTGCGATGATGATGCCAACAAGTAGTGCACATGTGGTGTAGATGGAACCTCCACAAGTGTAATATGAGTGTCCTCCATAGTTAGTGGGCGAATGTCAGCTAATGGTGCACCTGGAAGATCAAACGTATGACCAGTCCTCGTCCTATAAGCTCTCCCTTTTCTAGTTCGTGGTGTGATGCCCTAACCCGGCACCCTGTGTTAGGAAAGAGTGTCATAAATCTGAGAACCATAAACATGTTAACTTATATAATTCTAAACAATTATCTTGAAAATATAAACTTACAAAAATATTTCATATACATACACCGTAGTGGTATTTATAGTGTCATGTACATATATTTTGAGTCTCATTTACTTGTACTTTTAGGTTCACACTGTCTCCAAAATCTTACATTTACACTTACAAAATTGATTCAAACCCTACCTGTGATGGACTCTTATAGTTGTGTTGGCTCTACTATATGCGGAATATCACGGACGTCCTCTTCGATACCTACACGGATAAACATTCGTGCTAAGCTTTATAGCTTAGTGGGAATTCATAAATATGGACGACCACTATAACGATCGTCACAATACTTCGTAACATTTTATTCACAATACATGTTACTTCTCATATCATTATAATTAAATTACATATTGCATTTCACATCATTTTCATGTTTCACGTCTTTTATAACATTTCAAAATTTTTATCTCATCTTACCATGTCATATGCGCCTATTCAAAAGTGAATGGGAAATAAATGTATGTACGAAAGGTACTATCCTTTATCTGAAGGCAGTGATATAAAGCTATCTTGTATTGTATGACCCCAGCGGGGCTACGTAATGATCAACGGGATCCATGTCACTCCGCCGAACCCAAAAAGCGAAGGTCACTGCGTACGTAAGTATCTTTGACATTATTATCCCTATAGGCATGTCTATCTATCAAACTACCCGGTCATAAGCATGCAATCAATTTATTATGTTTTCTTAACAATCTTTTAGATATCAGAAAAAGATACCTCATATACATGAATAACTACTGATATCATGTATACTTATGAGATATTCATTATGAAATAATCTCTTATAAACATTTAATTGTACTTTGCACTTTTTCATATAACAAAATTATACGTGTATTCTCTTTAGCTTTCATAACACTTGTTATCATGATCAACTTACTATGATGCATTATTTCATATAACAATACATTTATATAGCCTTTATACAATTTCAATTTCCATAACCAATTATGCCTGAACAATTCGAGGCAGCTCCCAAGTCCATTTTTGACTACAATTTTGACCTTATAAACGAGGTTGTTAGAGAAAGTGATCTTCCCCTAACTCAATATACCCTTGTAATGCCAAGTTTTCTTATGGTTGAAAATCATGTCATTTAGACTTTTAATTTGGGAGATATGGTCACCAGCATTCAGAACTCTTCTTGAGCAGTTTCTAGAAGACGAATGCAGGTGCGTCATATATTTAAAAAATTTCTGGGAATGATAGAGACATAATTTGACCATAATTTCTTCATGAAAGTTATTCTCCCATATGTCTAGTTTGTACAGAAATTTGAATCACCTCATTTGGACCAATATAACTTAAGTTATGATTTAAACAAATTACTCAGGTTCGGGGGGCCCGGGCACTAATTGGGAGATATGGTGCAAGCATTCGAGCACTCTGGGCGATTTTGATTCGTGCCACGATGAAGCTGAGCTAAAATCAACAAAATTTATATACACCCTAAGTTCCTACTACGCGTAGTCAAACTGCGCAGTATAGTGTCTGGGGTCGAACACGGGGATGGGTTTCATCCTAGAAATGGTTTGCATCGGTGCACGAAGGTAAGGCTTTCTATTTGGACTCTTTGGAATTGTGTTTCAAGCGATTCAGGAATAGTTTGAAAGCGAAATTGTAAGCGAAAATTAAAGGTGAAAAGTTAACTTTGAAGATTTAGGTTACTAACTTGGCAAGTTAAGGGTGAAACAAGTGTCGCCGGGTTTTATCATAAGTACGTTATGACATGCGTTTATATAGATCTTGAAAAACCAGCGGATCTGCTTGCTTGTGAGCCTCACCCGCATGAAGCATCTCTCTTTGGAGTCAATACGAATTATACGAGTTATGGCCCCTTACAGTTTAAAAACCTAACATTCAATTATCATTTCGAGAGGCTCGTAAAGACCGTCTAAGAAACAGCAGTGCATCTCTCACCGAACCTTGCATCCTAAAACATGGAGAGTATTAGTGAAATAATAACGTGAAATGTTACTTAACCCTAATTTGAAGAACCCTAACATGTAAATATTATCTCGGAGGCTCGTAAAGAGACCATCTAAGAACAACGATCCTAAAGCATGGAGTATTGGCGAATCTGATAACATCCCATGTTATGCAACTATGTTTTGAGAATAAGGGCCGCCAAATCGCTCTTAAGTAGCTTTTAATACAAGAGGACAACATGCATATGCCGCTACCAAGCTAGCTTCCTTCCTCTTCAAAGAAAGGGGCTTAGCCAAAGCATCTCTTAGGTTGTCATCTCGAGGGTGTGTTTGGCGTAGGAAAGGGAGAGAAAGAAGAGAGAGAAGAGAGAGAAAATAAATAAAAGCAAAACTAAAATAAAAGACTTTATTTACAAACGAGTAAATGAAAGAACTTACAAATCACCAAAACTTGTATTCCCTTCTATCCCTCCTCTTTATTACAAGACATGAGGGTATTTATAAGCCTCCTCAAAGTATGGAAACTACCAAAAACCTAATAACTAGAGCTAAGTTATAGGACAATTGGAGTAATAAACTAAGTTTGGAAGGCGGATTTGCATTGAATTACATTGAGGAGGTAATGAGGCGCAAATTTGGCTAGAGGTGAAGATTTCGCTAATTAAGCGAATTTGGCAAGGGTTAGCCAGGTGGCAATGGCTTAAGCCCAATGGCAAGGCTTTAGCGAATTTGGCAATGCTTTAGCGGGTAGCAATGTTGAAATTTAGCTAGCTAGCGAAATTCATGCTGCGGTGTCGGTGAAGCGAATTTCGCAATGCACGGTGCAAGTTATTCGCCAATTTCGCAATTTGTCTTGAGATTGCGAAACCGGTTGCGAGTTAGTTTGCGAAATTCATAAGATTCGCGGTGTTTGCGAGCGGTTCTTGAGAAGTCGCTAGGATTGCGAATTGGTTGCGAAACGGGTTGCGAAAATTCTGTTTCTTCATTCTACGCATGCCTCTAGATCCACAATATTCAAGCGCATCCTCATTTCCCTCCACTTTTCCTTTGTTTTCCCATTGATTTTTGGGCTTGTTGATAGCTGAGACTAAACTTCCAACACCTCATGATTGATCATTTTACATTAATGGTTGAAGCCTAGAAGTGCATAAATACCTACAAAACAACCAAAAACATGCTCAATGGCATAAGTGTTACTAAGATGACATGAACACTTCAATTGGTTTATATGACATGATTAATGCACAAAAAGTACTCAAAACCTATCTAATATAGGGTTCAAAATTGTACTTTTTGGACACTAATCAAGTTTCTAGGAACAAAGTATGGAATTGTGTCATATATTTGAAATTTTTTTGGGAATGATAGAGACATAATTTGACATAATTTCTTCATGAAAGTTGTTCTCCTAGATTTCTAGTTTGTACAAAAATTTGAATCACCTAATTTGGACCAGTATAACTTAAGTTATGATTTAAACAATCGGAATTCTCAATTCGAGGTATTCGAGAGGCCCGGTTACAGGGGAGCAGGTGTTCCCTTCTTTGGCAATTTTATGGGTCAATGGAGACAGAATGGATACAACTATTTTAGAGATATTTGTTTTCCTAGACGTCTAGTTTATCCAGAAATTTGAATAACTCAATTTGGATAAGTGAAACTCAACCTATGGCTTAAATACCAAAACTATTCTAAAACCAGCTGTATCGGGCTGAATCGAGTGGCAGAAAATAGAGTCTCACTTTGATGAATTTTTTGAGTCTAATGGGGTCCAAATTTTCATACAACTATTTCAAGGATATTTGTTCTCCTAAAAGTCTAGTTTACCCATAATTTTGAATCACTCAATTTGAATGAGTGATGACCAAGTTATAGCCAAAACAAAACATGGGTTTACAAAAACGGACATCATCTCCCCTAAAACCCAACATTTTCTCTATACAAATTTTTCCTCCATTGAGGACCACAACCAAACTAAACAACTTCATTGTTGAAGGTAGGAGAATTCCTAACCAACAAATAGGAAAAACCCCAAGCTAAACACAATTCCTTAGACATTCTAAACGCAATTCCTTAGACATTCTATACACATAGTTTCTATATGATATTTCCTAACACATGGTGCCGGGTTGGGACGTCACACGTGGACCTCTAGATTGAGTTTCAGGATGTGGCAATTAAAAGCTTCCCCTTATATTTTCCATATAAGTGAGTCCCATCAATTTGTATAATTGGTTTGCAATACTTAAACCCTTGACACATGGCCCCGAATGTCGAAAAACCCAGAATAAAACATTTGTTTCAAATCCTACTAAGGTATTGTCTTCCAAGCAACTTTTGTTCCAAGATTGGTTAGCTTAAGGATGTTCATCCATTTAGGCAATGCTTGGTACGATTCATCCCAGTCACCAAATGCTTTAATCATTGCCTTTCTTTTAGCTTCCCAAATTTTTTATAATAGACATCATAGCCAAATTTATCTTTCACCATTTGATGCAATATAGCGATAGAGGTCATATGGTCCCTTTGAACCATGTTTTGGATCTCTTTTGCAATCAATTTAGATCATAATTGAGAGTGATCCTGTGATAATCTGGGATAAACACAAGTGTGTCGACTAACATACTTGGTTATCTTAAACAATCCATGGTGTGGTCTCCTGAACTTTCTGAGTCACTAAATGGTCGGAAGCATGAACCCGACTAGCGAGATGCACGCAAAACAAACAAGAAAATGGTGGTGGTATACCTGCCGCCTCTCCGATGCTTAAGTTAGATTAGTCAGCCTAGAGAGTGAAAACGTCCATTCATTCAGTATGGAGTCTCGTACCTTTTTCTTGTGTTGCCTCCTTTTTTCCAAAAGAAAGACGATCATATTTCCATGGAAAGTAGATGATCTCATTCCGAAACAGAAGAGGAAGGTGGCGCTTTTCTCATGCGTTATGACCTATTCTTCCTTTTAGATAGTCAAGTCATCTGCATTTTCTACCCCAAGAAATGTTTGACCACCATCAAGGTGGTTATGTGTATGACTTATACTTGTTCAAGTTCAGAGAGGTCATCCGGATGCCTTTTTAAAGATGATAACCGGTCGGGAGAGACTGTATCCAAGCGGTATATGCCCTTCTCGGTTAGGGATGTATGTTTGGACCGGACTTGTAAAGGAAAACGATTGGGCCCGTAGATTAGGCCATCATCCTATGGTCCTCGATCGTTGAGTGTGGCGAGGAAGTAGTTAGGCCCGACTCATGGTACCCTGATGACCTTTTTCTTACTAGGGAGGCGGTCGTCTCGGTTGGAAAAGCGCGTGTTTGGCGGCACAGTATAGGGAACAGTGGACAATTAATGTTGGTATGTTCCAACATGAATTTTCTAACTTTTTGGATTCACATTTGATGTGGTTGCTTGTGATGCCCTTGAGGCTGGAGGTTTCTATAAAAGGTTTGAAGGGTGGTGAATTCCTTTGTGCCACTGGTAATTTCTGGTTTTTCAGCGTGTAGGCTTGGTTAGGCGTTGTCGGGAGTCAAACTTGGATGATTGCTGAATGAAGGATGATTACGATAGACGATTTGAACGTGATTTTCATGTATGAACCAGATTGAAGATTGCAAGGATTTAGTGGAGTCGGAATTTAATATCCTTGTTCTAGTTGCGCCTTTAGGTGGTTTGAAAACTATAATGGAACCCTTTGCAACCAAGGACACCCCCTCCCAAATCAACAGGGTACTTTGCGTTCTTTTCCACCTTCCATAGGACCTTTCTTCTTCAGCTTCTGCTTCTTTTCTCGTTTTGGCCTCTACACCTATTATTGTTTTTGTTTGAGCTTTATATTTGGTCTGGATAGATCATGTAGTTATAGTATGATCACTTTGGTAAGCATTTGTCGTGTATTCTGAACGATCCTTTACGGCGTGATTAATGAATTATATTTCTTGAAATTTTGCGTGCCTTGTCGCATCCCCATGCTTTCCCGATTCAGCTGATGACAGAGCCCGAAATTCTTATGGTCGAAGGCTATGGTATTTGACATGCTTTGATTGAAATGGGCCGATCTAGGAATAACATAATTGGTCGGCACTCATTGCGTCTACTAAGATGACATAAGGGCCCACGAGTTTGGCCCACGTTTGTTTATTGTTCCTTAATAAGTGAATCGTCGCCAAGATTTAAACTGGCAATGGATGTGATGAGTCAGCGGTGCATTTAATGCATCCACAGGGCCTAGGCGTTTGGGATATAGGGAGCCATCGTTGAGTTTTGCCTTCTCCCGTTCCTATCATATTTGTGTTTACTAGCTTTCTTCTAGTTCAAGATTTTCTGCGGGTACGCTGGTGTGACTCTGCGTTCTTTCACGAGCCGTTTTTCCAAACGCTTGCTCAACTTTCATTTTAGGTAAGTACCGTTTTCCTTCTTGGCATGTTGAATCTTGGTTAGCAGCCAGTTTCCAGCTGTAGGAAGTTCTGAGGAGAGGGTATGTTTAAAACCTTTTAGGTCCGGGTGATCCTTGCCCAAGCTTAGCGATTTTGCCTTCTTACCAGTTTGGTATATGGTTTGGGGCTTATTTTCGTTCTCTCGCCCCTCATTTTGGTCTGCTTGTAGAATGGCGAGAGGTCAGGAAGCGACTTCCACCGGAGTTAGGCGGTCGCGGCCGGGATTTATCGGGGGCGTAGCCTGCTTGACCCGACATCATCTCATCCCTAATGATGGAGGAGTTGAGGGCCTATTGTGATGTCCCTGATAACATCGACCTCAAATTGATGGAGGAGCCGGATGAGTCTACTATGGGTGGAGAGCACAACGCAGTGTTTTTGCAGGGAGCACCTTGCAGTAGGGCCGCTCAGAATTTTGCCCTTGTCAAGCAATTTTTGCATTTCACTAGGGCGCCACCGGCCCTCGTCCATCCCAACACCATTCGGATTCTAACCGGATGCAGTGTACTGAACCTCTTGTACCAGCTTGACCTTTCGTTGGTTGAGATATGTTTTGCTTATTCCTTGAGGGAGGTAGCGCGGGAGTGGCGGATGTGTGTCGGCCTAGAGTTCCTGACTACAGTTTGTTAATGGACTCCCCGATTCACCTAAGATGGAGGTGAAGGGTGTGATACTGGTAAGGGGGCCTTGGGATGAGACCCCAGGTTCCCCTGGGCTTCCATTTGATGTTAACTGGTCACAGTTTTTCCTAGGTGTGTGTAAGGGGTAGGTTGAGTTTAACGATATGTGTGTATGTATATGAATTTTTATGCGTAATTGATTGTGGATTATTGGTGCAGGGAAAATCCGGATGGGTAGGTTGGTAAAAGTGAAGTTTGGAAAGAGCAAGCCTTGAGAAAATCTGTCGGCTATTGGAGATTTTTGAGCAGGAGGCGCCATTACAAGGTTCTTGTCACTTTAAAGAACCTAGCCGATGTGAGACGGAACCCGGCTCCCTACAGTCTTTCGATCATCCCACCCCCGCTGCCTTCAGAAATTGTGGACGTGGAACATTTTGTTACTGTTGACCTGCTAAATTTAACCACAGGCGGTGCATCACCATCCAGGGATTTGGAGGCTGAAACATCGAGTCGGGAACTAGTGTCCTGGACCCCTTCGGTGCCATTTGCCTCTACCAGTGGGGGTTCCGGTTCTGCTCAACCCGCACCTAGTCGGGGCGAAAGGGGTAACCACCCGAAACTCCTTCCCTTACCAAGAAAGGGGATCAGTTCTGCCCCCTGAGCACTAAAGATTAAAGAAGAGAAGGGACAATCGACGGCGGGCGGCTCTCGGGGCCAAGTGAAAGATTTGTTCCTTAGGTTCATCTGAATCTTAGGCCCTCGGATTTGGAACTAGAGAGGAGGAGGAAGAGATGACGAGGGTTGCTTGATCGCTATCTTTGGAGCAGGCGATAGGAGGTTACGAGGAAGAGACGGTCGGGGCGAGGATCGAGTCGGCTGCTACGGTTCAGGGATTCGAGGATGCACGTGATTGTCTGTTCGAGACTCGCTGAGATGGGGTCGAGTGACCCACCGGTCGGAGGATGTTACTTTGGAAGGCCCAGGGAGGCCACTCAGTTGCACCGCCGGAGTGATCCATCCTCCGTCGAATTTGAAAGCCATTGGACCTGACTTACGAACTGGCGCAAGAGGTCATTTACTTCGGATAAGATAATGCTAAATTCTTATCTCCCTCGAATGAAGCTCCTCGATGGAGGAAGTGGCGCGGTGCGGCGCGAAAGTCATCGTCACGTATTATCCACGGCTGAGCTGCTAACCCGGGCGAATCTACAATTTGTCGATACGGATGGTTGTCCAGGGAATGCCTACAGTGCCTATATCAGCCCAAGTAGGTGGGTAGGCGAAGAGTATTATGTTGTTGTCGAATTTGGTATTATAAGAGGATCTTCGAGGATAAACGGGATCTGAGTTCGCAATCGAACTACGTCAATCGGCCCGACCAGTAGACTAGTAATACTCATAAAAAGTGATTGCATCAAATCCTGTCATATTCTTAATATGCTTCTTCGCAGGCAATCGCTGCCATCCTGAATATGGCCCTCCAGCATCATGAATTCCAACTCGCTGAGGGACGCAGAGAAGCTTCATCTGTACATTTAGTCGGGGCTTTCCGATCAGGAGATCTTGAATGCCTCTTTAAAGGAGGCTCAGTTGAATGCCCCGACTCTGGGAGTTAGAGGCTAAAGAGGTTGTGGATAGGGTGGCTCGGGCTAAGGAAAAGAAGGATGCAGCCCTGACATGAGCGGCCGATGGCGTGGGCGGAGACCGTCACGAGAGCGTGCTCGGGCACGAGATGGAATCACGAGTTGGCCGAGTCGGCGTATAACTACTTTAGAGGGCATCCGGCTGAAGGCGGAATCTAAACTTGACTCTGTTTAGCAAGCCTTGGCTGCCGCGGGGGAGGCCTATCGAAAGGCGAAGGAGGGGAATTATCGTCTAACAGATGAGCAACTGTCTTTAATCATGGAGCTCGGGGCTAGCAAGGACTAGCTCTTAGCTTTCCAAGAAAAAGTGACTATGGAAAAGAAAGCGATGGAGGAGGAATTTGGCGAGAGTGGCAATGTGATCTTTAACTATGGCTACGACTGTTGTGCCTTTGCGCACAATATATGTGGGAGTAAGCCCCTAATCCCAGCTGAGATGCTAGATACGAAGCGCTACCTTGAAGTTTTTGTCACGACCCTCGATGCCCAGAGTGCTTCCTCCCAGGCCTTCCGTTGCCCTTGACTATTGGGGAGAACCTCGACGGGATCCTTCAACCCGATGATGGGATAGACATCCATGAGCCTCCAGTGAAGCGAATGAGGAATCCAATGTTGTTGCTAAGGGCTAGGGTTTAAATTTTGCACTCGCCAGCCAAGCCTTTTTACTTTGTTTCTTTTGCTGTATCTTGACATTCTACAAGACCTCTTAATTTTTGTTTTTACCAAATGTGCCGAATTCGGTTGTGGATGAAATAGTTTCTTCTAATTAGTCGAATGGCGTTGATTGATGGCCAACTAGGTTTTGGGTCGGACGTGGTATCATTCGGGCTTTAATTATGAACCAGCTAAGAGTTAACCATTACTGGGCCGGATAGGTCATTAATTTTATTGTGTTATCTGGACTTTTATGTGGACCAGTTAAATGTTATCTATCCCTCACTGGGCGGATAGATTGTTTTATTATTGCGCGCCAGGACTTTTATGTACTAGTTAGATGTTATCTGTGCAGGTCGGATGGGTCATTGTCGCCGTGATAGGACTTTTATGCGGACCCCGATTAGATGTTATCTATCACGTGCTTGGGATGGAGTCATTTTATTGCGCCATCGAGCTTTTATGGGGCCAGGTTAGATGTTATCTATCCACGGGCCGGACTTTGAAGTCATTTATTGAGCCATCCGGGACTTTTATGCGGACCCCGGTTAGATGTTATCTATCCGGGCGGATAGGTCATTTGTGCACCATACGGACTTTATGTGGACCAGTTAGATGTTATTATATATCTTAGTAGGATAGAGTCATTTATTAGCCATACGGACTCTTATGTTTACACCTTGTACGATGGGAAAATGGATAAAAATATGTGTAAATGTCGAGTCATCCTTCTTGATAATACCTTTTAAGATGTATGGCATTCCACATTCCTGACCTGGGGTTTCATCAAGCTTGTCTAAAGCGTAAGATAGGATCGTCGGCTCGTGTTACGAGATCACGGTCCTTCGATTAGGTTGGAACTTTGGAGGCCACATTTGGGTGTGATATTTTGAATACCTTTCTTAGGACTAAGGTCTCCGGTTGGAACATCAGGGGCTTTACCAGCTTGTTGTAGAATTTGCCGGGGCGACGTTGGTGGGACCTTTATACGGTTGCTCATGAGTTCTCGCGGTTCCATCGGCCCAGGTGGCCAGGTCTTTGATTACTAACTCTGCATTTTCTTGCTCAGGCATACCTGTCTGGATGGTAGGCATGCCAATTTATGAAGGGATTATAACTTCCATCCCATTAGTAATCAAAAAGGGGGATATATCGGTAGATCTACGACGGTAGTTCACGTAAGCTGAAGTACCTGGGAAGTTCATCCACCGTTTACCTTTAAGTAGAATCAGCCAGTTTTTTTAGGGCAATCAACATGGTTTATTGAAACCTGTAGTCCATTGCTAAAGCTTGTGGATCTTAGGGGTGGAGTCTGATTTTTATTTTCAATTCCTGGCATAAGTTTTGATAAACCCGGCAGTCAAATTGGGGACCATTGTCGGATACAATTGATTTGGGGATGCCGAAACGACAAACAATATTTTTCCAAATAAACTAAGTAACATCTCTGTCTTTGATCGATGAGAAGGCCTCGACTTCTACCCATTTACTGAAATAGTCAGTCGCCACCAACAATAATTTCTTCGTAGGGACAATGGGCGACGGTCTCGACTATATCAATCCGTCGGAAGAAAGGGACGGGAGCTCGAGATGGAATGAGGTCTTACTGCGGTGATTTCATGATGGGAGCTAGCCGTTGGCAACGGTCATATTTTTTTATATAATTGGTAGCATCAGTTCTCATGGATGGCCAATAGTACCCTTGACTATGAGCCCTGTGTGCCAAAGTTCTACCGCCTGGATGATTTCCACATATTCCCTCATGCGGTTTGTGACACATAATGGCCTGTTCGGTAAAGCATTTCGAACCACGGGCCGTAGGGGATCTCGTTTGAACAATTGCCCATCGATCAAAGGAAAATCTAGGCGGCCCCGGAACGCGTACCTTGGCAAGGCCTTATCATTCTCACTAGGGAGTTCTCTCGTGCTGATGTAGTGTATTATGGGGTCCATCCATGAAGGGAGGATCTCATCTACCTGGCTTACTTGGGAGGGAGAGATTGAGGAAAACGACTGATAGTAGATGGGTAGGAATATTGTTTCGGAAATTGGCAAAGAGGCGGACACAGCGGCCAAGGCATCTGCTTTATCATTGCAGTCCCTGGGAACATGTTCTAGTTTGGGGCCAGCCTGCGTTGTTTTGCAGAGACATATTTTTGTCATTGGTCTCGAGGATGAATTCTCATTGACTTACTCGACAACTAATTGGGAATCACTTTGAACTAGAGCTTGTCGTAGATCTAATTTGCTAATTCGGATAAGAGGGCTTCATATTCTGACTCATTTATTGGAGGCGTTGAAGCCTAACCAGATTGCTTATTCGATTCTTTCCCCGGTCGGGGATTTCAACTGCAGACCAATTCCCTCTCCAGTTTGTCTTAACGCCTCGTCTACATTAAGTGTCCACCAATTCAAGCTTTCGGGGTGTGTTTCAAACTAGGGGATTTCTTCTATGAAGTCGGCTAAAGCCTACCCTTTTTTTGATAGCCTTGGCTTGTACTGGATGTCGTACTCGGTGGATTTGATCACCGTGAGAAGCCATTCTACAGAAAGTCGGGGCTTATGGAGTGTGCTCCGGAGAGGAAGGCCGATTAGTACCACAATAGGGGTGTGCCTGGAAATATGGGCGTTGTTTCTTAAATTTGCTGTCGGGTAAGGTTTGCTCAAGGTGACTATATACGGTTTGAACGTCGACTGGGATTTCGTGACGAGAACAACGCAGCCTGTCTTGGCCTTATTTTCTTTGAATAGGGCGGCACTTACTGCTACTTCTTAGACTGCCAAATATATAAAAAGTGTCTCATCAGCGTCTAGACTAGCAAGAATTGGAGGCTCTACCAAGTACTATTTGATCTAGGTGAAAGCCCGATCACACTATTCATTCCATCCGGCCCGGTTGGCTTCCTTAAGGATGGCAAAAAATGGCTTTAGGCGGTTTGCGAATTGAGAAATAAATAGCCCAAGGCGACCCAGGCACACCGCAGTCCGGGTTGATACATGCCTTTACGGAGCTTTGGGTGAGGAGTTCTAAAATAGCTTGAAGCTAGGCGTGGTTGGTCTCTATTCCTCGAGTCATCATGAATCCCTAGGAATCGGCTGTGGCCGATGAATGCACTTTGCTTAGGGTTGAGATTTCATGTCATATGCCACCGAGGAACTCAAATACTATTCTGTGAATGCGCGATTAATGATCAGAGCTCAACTTGGACTTTACTAACATATCATCGATATATACTTCCCATGTTTTCAGACGGTGACGAAACATCTTAGTTACCAATCTCTGGTAGGTGGCTCCGACATTCTTTAACCCGAATGGCATTATGTTGTAGCAAAAGAGCTCGTGTGGGGGTGATAAAAGATGTTTTCTTTGCATCAGGCGGGTTTATGGGGATCTGATGATACCACAATCATCAAAAGGACAACATGCCATGCACGGCTAATCGTCCAGCGATACCGAATCTATGCGGGGTAAAGGAAAACTGTCCTGAGGACACGCTTCATTAAGATCCGTATAGTCTACGCATACTCTCCACTTACCCCCTTTCTTTGGAACTACCACCACGTTGGCAAGCCATTCCGGGTATTTGACCTCTCTAATAAACCCAACTTTCAGAAGATTATCACCTCGAAGCTGGATGGCTTGTTGGCGAGTTTAGATTGGAAGAGCCTCTTTGCTGACAGGTCGACCGGATGAGACAACATTTTAGCTTGTGGGAAGCATGCGGGGCTTATTCTACATCATATCGAATGGGTCCAGGCGAATACATCGGCATTAGCTTATAGTATTTCTTTGAAATCGTGCCCCTTTCTCTTGCCCGGACGGGAGAACTAACATAGAGTGCATAAGGGCTCAACATGAGTATGAACTCCCGAGAGGATCTGCGCAGCTGCTCCCTTTCCACAACGGCTCGGGTAATGAGCTGTGATTACTATTCTGTGGGTTGAATTTTGAGGGACGAGCTGTTGGAGGTTTCACCTTTTTCACGCTCTATGCTAATAGGCGATAACAGCCGACGAAGCTGGCTAATTGGCTACCACTGGAAGTCCACTGCTTAGATCTGATCCCATATAGCTGACAGGATTTGGTGGTAAGTGAGGGGAATTTGCTTTCATAACATGTAACCAGGCCCAACCCACGATAGCATTGTACGGTCCCAAGTCCTCAACCACTAAAAACAATACTTGTTGTGTTACCTACCCTGCCTTGACGGAAAGAACAATATTGCCCACCGTCAGTGTGGTAGCCAGTTGAACCAGTGAGTGCGGTAGAGGCGAGATGGTCGGTAGGACTCATGCGCGAAGTTGGAAGGTGCAACAAATCTGCCATACTACCAGGATCAACAAGGACTCTGTGCACATCAAAATTGTGCGCAGAGTGGGGTACCAAAATGCAGCCATTGAGAGTAATGACCTGGTGAGTTATGAGGATGTGAGACGTCATGACTGATTTTCTTGCTCTTCGAGTGCTAATGGTGTTTATCCAGGTTTCACGATTGAAATTTGTACGAGACATTTTCTTCTCTGTCGTTTAGATTGATATTGGTCATTGACCGAGCCTCCCAATATGAAGTTAATGGTGGGCCGGGGTTCAGATGGTTATTCAACACCAGCAATTGCTTTATCGGCTGTGGGGGCAGTTTTTGTTCTACGGGTCGGCTCCCGAATGTACCTTATGAGGTGCCCAGCCCGGATCGTTTTTCTACTAGGAGCTTTAGGCTTTGGCAGCGGTTGGTTTCATGGTCGTGGTCCTTGTGGTAATCGCACCTCAAGGATCGATTGCGTTGGTCCGGATTCGCCCTCATTGGTGGGGGGCATTTAAAATCGAGGTGATCCCGAATAAGAGGTAGGAGCCGGTCATAAGAGATGTTGAGAGGGGTGAATTGGGGAGGCTCCCTCTTTTTTTCTGATTGTTCTTAGGAGCGCTTTTGATTCTTGTTCTAGCTTCCTTTCTGTTCGAGTTGGCCCTTTGTGGTTGCCTTGTTGTTCTGGGCAGTCATCATTACTGTCTGGGAAGCGGCCTGGATATTATCCTCCAATGTGGAATACTTGTCTGCTCGCCAATACAGTTCTTCCATTGTTGCAGGTGGATCCAGGGATAGAGATTGAAAGAAAGGCGTAGTCAGCCCGAAACTTCTTTGGAAGTTCTATAGGGTAGCGTCCACGTCGCGTAATATCGATTTGTTGGACCTTCTTGAATCTTACGTTGAAATCCCGGATAGATTCATCTTCCCGCTTGAGGATGGCTTGAAGTGAACTGATGTTTCCTTTATGTCGGACCCGAACATAGAAACATTGGGAGATGAGCGATTGCCTGATTCGTTGAATGGTTTATGGATCCTACAGGGGAGTTTATGGAGCAGGCCGGAGCGGGCCGCCCGAGCTGGCGGAATACCTTGCATAGGAGGCGGTCATTTCTTGCGCTAAGAATCATTGTTTGGTTAAAATGTAGCATATGGTCGTACAGGTTAGTAGAGCCATCGTACATAGCAAGTTACGGCATAATGAAGTCGCGAGGGGGTCGGGGGTGGGGCGGACAGCAAAAAAAGAAACCAAGTGCGGGAAAGAGGCTGCCGAGATGGATGATGCGCGGAGGTGGGCGGGAGCCATGCCCACAGAAGTGGACAGGGCACATATTTGGGGGCCGAGTTCAAATGGCGTGATATGTCTCTGGTTGGCCTCTCTTCGTACTGAAAGCGGGTTGCACGCCGACGGATGTTGGATCGGCACGAGGGCCTCTTTTAGATTTAGCCTACATTGTTGGTACAGGGTGGTGGCGGTCGAAGTGGAGAGATGCCAAAGACCAAGCGCCAAATATACATTTGGGGGATCGCTCCCATGAGGGATGGGGAACCTTTGCTTGCATATTCGGGCGGCGAGGGGTGCAGGATGGATAGGCCCTCGCGAGTTTTTACCTCGGTTAGTTTCCAAATGGGTTCGCATGCGTTCATTCTCCTACTCTGTGGCGGTTTGCGTGTTCGTGTAGTCGGCCATACATGCGGCTACATTCCTCTTTGCCGTCTCCATCTCTTGGCACCGTTAGAGCGATCTTCGATAGCGGGGTTCGGGTTCCTAAACATGGCGATAAACTCCGATGATCGGTGGAATGATTGGGAATTACAGCTTTGGGGGAATGGGAGATCAGGATTGGTGTACTGCCCGAGCTCTCACGTGCCACTTTATGAGATTTCTTGCTTGGCGTTTCCCATAGACGACGCCAATTGTGATCTTCTGAACTTTCTAAGTCATTGAATCGTCGAAGCATGAACTAGCTAGCGAATGCATAAAACAAAAGCAAGCACGACGATTATGCCGCGCCTCTCTGACTCATAAGAAGTTAAATTAGTCGACTGGAGAGTGAGAAATGTCATTCGCATTCGGTGTGAGTCTCGTACCTTTTTCTTGCTTGTGTTACCTTCTTCTTTTTATCTGAAGAAGGCGATCTGATTCCGCTGGAAGAGTAGATGATCTCACTTCAGAAATAAGAAGGGAAGGTGCGATTTTCTCGTGGGTGTGACTGTTCTTCCTTTTAGATAGCCAAATCGTCCACATTTTTTGCCCCAAGAAGTGTTTGACCACCCTCAAGGTGGTTATGCGCATGACTTATACTGGGTTCTTCAAAGTTGAGAGAGAGGTCATCCGGATGCCTTTTAAAGATGATACTTGAGACGGGAGGCGTATCTAGGCGGTATATGCCCTTCATGGTTGAGAGGATACTTATGTTTGGACGACCTTAAAGGGGAAACTATTGGGCGAAGTAGATTGGGCCATCATCTGTGATTAACAGTCGGTCGGGGTTTGTTGGCAGGAGTGGTTGGACCCAAGCCCATGGTACCCACACATGGCTCTTACGACGATATCACCCAGTCTCCGATTATCCTTAGTTCATTTCTTACATCACCAGCGCGCCCATAATGTGGTTGTGATTCTGAAATAACAAAATGTTGATTATGAGATATTAAATAACAATCACAACATATTGCAAATGTCGTCTTTACTCCTCCCAAATCTCAATCATTTTAAACAATCACTAGATCCATTCCATAACTTAGGTTCGTGATGTGATAGGCTCAAAAGGCATGTTATTAATTACATCACAATTCAACTGTTTAAACATCGGAGATGACATAAAAAGTTGAGTACCATCTAAAGAAGTCTTATTTATTGGAGGTTCATCGTCGAGTTCATCAACATAAATTTATTCATTAATCTCCTCTTCATCATAAAGTTCCACACCATCATCTTTATTTGTAAGTGGGATATCAACATAGTTCTCAAAGGCTATAATAATTGATTGAGTCATTGTGGCCAAAGTTCTCTCACCTTCATTAGTGTCTAATCTCAATATTTCCTTTAATGACATCACTAGTAGCTAGTATCTCCATATCATTAGTAGCATTCTTTTCATTAAATGGTATACTTGGTCCACATGAGTGATCCATTGGACATGTCTGCAAGTACATTTTAAGGGTATTTGATGGTGGGATTTGTGCTATAGCATGAAACATTAATTCTACATCATTACCATCTTTAATTGGTTATTGTACATAGTTAATGTTCCCATTTCCGATCGACATCAATATTGGATATTGAAAAACCATGGATAACTTGGTGTGAGCATGATTGATCGACATAACATTACACAACTTATCTTCTAACTCATCATATGTTATCATATTATTGACCAAAACACCTCTCTACGGGGACAGCATAACTCACCACCATGGTTATAAATGATTTCACCCATTCTTGTAACAAACGAATTGTAATCAAACCATCCGTTTATGTACCTATAATAATCAATTTCAAGAAATATAAGATTTAACAAATTAATTGTCACTTGTGACAAAAATTTCACAACTTAGTCATCACATGTAGCCACTGTTTACATCAACTATAAAATTATGATATAACTTATAATGAACCAAAGCAGTAAATTTCAATCACACAACCAATGAATTGTGATTCTCGCCCTTTATCGATATATTAAAAAAATACAAAACTACAATAAATAATGTATTATAATTTACACTTAATAACCAAAGAATAATATAATCCTAACATGACTCTTGAATGGGGATGTAATGATAAAGAAATAAAGAGATTTTGTGAATGGAAATGAGATATTGATGATGCATGTCATAAATATATAATTTATATTTTTTTTAGGAATTCAATTTTTAAAATAAATAATTTAATATTTATAATTTTATTTAATTATTTTATATAGTTGTGAAAATACATGTAAATGTAAAATTTATTGAAAATGAAAAAAAATTGACATTATAATATATTATGTTTTTAATTATATTTATATTTATGTTGTAATGTATTATATTTTTCGAAATTGATATCATGTTGTTAATCTACCTACCTAAGAACTTATTAGAAGGCAAATGGCTCAAGATTCGATTCTTTTTTTTAATATGGTACTAAATTGCATCTATCATCTCTTGCCACTTAAGGGTCTTAACTTAAACTCCCTCCCATGTCCCACATCGGAAAGGGATGGACATTTACTAGCCCTTATATCTTTGTTTAAACCAAAATCAGTAAACCACTTAAGTGGGGCTGTAAGTGTGGTGTCTGCCAATTGTTTGGGTTGCATTGAGCTTTGAATGTAATTTTGTTAAAAAATGTATTGAGCCAAATGGACTGTCGATTCAACTACTGGTTTAAGAGGTTCTTGGTCGGTTCAATTGGCAATCTAGCCCAGAAGTCAACCGGAACTGGGAAACCTACTGGTCGACAATCATACTGGCTGATTCGATCCAGTTTTTAAAACATTGATCAATCTTAAAAAATTAAACTTCACCTAGCTCAAAGGATTGTCCCGTTCTAAAACATGAAGGCTCGATAAAACCTATTTAAAAGTAATAATTAAAATTTGAATTCAACAAATCAAATTTTCTCTATAGATAATACTTCCAAATTTCTTAAAAATCTCCATATTTTCAACAATGAATATGAATCAATCTTCTACACATCCTTATGAATTATCAAAATTAAAAAGAAATAGAAAAAAAAAAACCACTTCTTCTCTTCTTCATTTTCCACACCACATTCGTCTTTCTTTGAACGGCATCTCCCCTGAGCCTAACCCACCTTCCTCCTCCACTCTGGTTTTGCTCCCCAGGCCAAGCTTTCTTCTCTTCTTCATTTCCCACACAAATGCGCCTTTCTTTTTTGTTCGTCTCCCATTCTCTTCTTCATTCCCCCTGCCTCGTCGCCTTTCTATTGTTCGTCTCCCCTAAACCCCAACCCACTTGACCCCTCGCTCGACGTTGTTGGAAAGCCGCACCCAACCTTCTCAATTGGAGCACGAAACCCTTTGGCTCCTCCGCTCCGCCCGCCTACCTAAGCAGCTTTGAATGGAAACCCGGCTCCAAACCTCCTCTTTCCTTACCTAATAGTGTAAGAACTTGCACGTGGCGGGACCCCATCCCTACGATAACAAAAACTTCTTTTCCTTCCTCTCTCTTCAACAAAAACCCTGACAAAATTAAACAGGGACCACCTTACGCGAAAAAATCAAAATGCGGGACTACCCGACCCTCCATTATTCCCCACTCCCACGACCGAAACCTTACGAGAACAAACTAGAAATACAAACTAATAACTTGTAATGGGAAAATAGAAAAGAAAACCTCACCTAACCACAAGAAATGCAGAGTGTTTCACACTAGCCTTTATTGGGAAGAAACCAAATTTTTTGAAGGAAAGTGAGTGTTTAGGGTTTGCTAGGTTTTTGACTCAAAACGGCTTGATTTTACAAGCTTGAATGTGGCGCGTGGCTTGATGAAGAGAAAACTACTTTATATGTAGGATTATTTTTCAAACTACATTTTTTTAAGATTTATTTTAAATTTCCTTATTATTTTTCGAAAAGTTCCCTTAACGGTCTAAGTAGATGTCAAATAAAATGGCAACGTTTTTCTTTACACTAGGGTTGACCCACGTGCAAGACATGTGTAGGTCATAGTGTCAAAGGGAGATAAAAACAAAAGAAAATAAATAAATAAATAAATATTAAAAAATCAAAAAATACAATAACTATAAAACCCCAGCCTTTAATTATCTATAGAAGCTATTTAAACACTACAAACATATTGTTTACAAATATTATTTGAAACACTTAAAAAATTCAAATTAGATTACTAAAATTTGAGCTCTTTAATATCTCTTTATTAATTTCTTTGCTTTTTGCAATAATATTTTTAGTAGAATGGTATTTATAAAATTGAAATGATAATCAAGTATATATATATATATATATATATATATATATATATATATATATATATATATATATATATATAAAATTAAGTGAAATTATGAATATTGAAACTATAATTCAATGATAGAAAATTAAGGAATATAAAATCTTGTCAAATACATCTATAATTTATGCTACAGACAAAGTTTTCTTATTTTAAAATAAACAAATATATATTACTAATTATATTTTAAAATAAATAAGATAAATAAGAAAACGATGTGGGTAGTATTATATATAATATAATATTTTAATAAGATACATAATTATATATATATATATATATATATATATATATTAATGTATTTTAAATAAATAAGATAAGTCATAAATATATAATATTTTAAATGGTGTTTTTCAATTTTTCTATATTTTTTATTTTGGTGTCTCGATTTTATTTTAATCAATTAAGTGTCTAAACTTTCTTTTTTCTATTTTGGTGTCTCGACTTTATCTTTGTTCAATCAAGTGTCTAAATTTTTTTATTTTTTTATTTTGGTGTCCCAACTTTATTTTTGTACAATCAAATAAACTTTTTTATTTTTTCTATTTTGATGTCTTAACTTTATTTTTGTTCAATCGAGTGTTTCTTAACTAATAAAAACTTATTCAGATATTTGAATTAGAAAAAAATGAATTCAAATGATATTATACGCCATATAAAATAATGAAATTACTTAAATATTTAATTGAAATAGCGGTATTATCATTTTTCACAATATAGATTTTTATTATATATTAGTAATAGTAAAAAAAATGACAAAATTGGCATTTATAGAATTGAGATAAAAATTAAAAAAAATTCTTACAAAAATATAACAATTAAAAAAAACAAATTTTATTTATCTTCTATTATTTTTATCTTTTTTTTTTAATTCATAGCACCCAATTTAATCAATTTATTTTATAAAGAGATGGCAAAAACTCTAATGTGAAAACGATAATATTATCATTTCACCTCGTTAAAGATAATTTAATGTTATTTGGATGCAATTTTTACTTATTCAAATATCCTAATAAGTTTTGATTGGTCTAAAAGCATTTGATTGAACAAAAATAAAGTTTAGACAAAATAGAAAAAAATAAAAGTTTAGACATTTGATGATTGAACAAAAATAAAGTTGATACACTAAAATATAAAAAATGGAAAAGTTGAGACATCATTTATGTAACTAACCCTATAATTATTATATATAATATTTTCGATTTTCTTGTATTATTGATAAATCTATACTATATCATCTCAAAATAATCTAAAAAAATCTTTTTAATATTTTAAAATTTGAAATTATTATTTTTAAATACCTTCTTAATGATATATATTGAGAAATTTTTTACAAATCTTAGTGCTCTAAACCCATTACATACTTCAATTACTAAATTTATCAAAATTATTTTAAATTAAACTCGAATTAATCTCATTTATAGTTTTACAATACTCTTTACCATGTATAATGAGTCTTTATTTTTTATTTTCAACCATTCCTTGAATACTAAATAACAAATACACACTATTTATTTATTTTCAATGTTATAAAATTTCTTAAATTGTTTATAAACAATTATATAACTTATGTTGAAGGGATGATTGACCCTCAAAATTGATAAACATTTTATAAAACAAACATAACTCTCTATTAATGCATTATATTTATATACTTTTAAAGAACTTTTAATTCAATCTGGCATTAGTCATATAAATAAAGGAAGATAATTCTAATTTATATATAATGGTGTAGAATCTAATCAATATGATTTTTCTCAATATTTTATTTTATGTTTATATGGTTTAAGTATTATTATTATTAAGAAGTATTTATGCTTATGATTAAAATCCCATTCAAAAAAAGTATTTTATAAAAACTTATATTTTTGTTTATGCATTTCTACATTTTTCTAATATTCTAAATGCGAATGTCAACTTCGTCCAAAAAGAAGGTTTTTTCAAAGGACGGTAATGATCCACCAGAGCAATCCTCACTTCAAAGAGGCACCACCCCTCGAAGAGGAACTCTAATTTCTCTAGAACTCGCTCAGATTATCTTAAAACACTTTTGGAAGTTCTATATGGATAACGTCCATTTCAAATTTTGTTGATTATCTTCTTCAAGTGTGGAAATGGTGCATTGTGGTTCGGGAATTTGATTTTCTGCAAATCCTAAGAAAGCCCTAACTCACAGAGTTGGATCTCTTAATTTGTTTTTCCATTTTGTGTTCGTTGTGGAGGAGGTTCACTT